>JAGXOD010000025.1:10607500-10610710 GCA_020368025.1 Brachyhypopomus occidentalis | reverse complement strand
CAATCCGAGATTCTGACACAGTTCAATCTTTAAATCTAGACTTAAGACTCACCTATATAATCAAGCCTTCAGTTAAATATTCCCCTAGAAAGGTGCGGGGCTCAGGGGGCTCCCAGGCGTTGAGATTTCTGGTAATCTGAGATGTTGATGCTGTCATCCAGCTGTGTCATGGCATCACTCTAGTTGTGACTGACTTGACTGGAAAGCAATGTCTCAGTGAGCCCTCATGACTGTGGTCACCTCTGGACCCCTCCCTTTAGTTAAGCTGCTATAGATTAGCCTGCCGGAGCTACATGCTAATCACTGGCACATGAGCTATGTACATTTAAATCAATGGTGGTTAAACTGACATCCTCACACTCAGTCTGTATTGTCCATCTTTTTGCATGCTTCTTCTACCCAAGGCGACTGCATGCAAGCACCTACAAGCACCTGGGAGATGGTCTGGCTCGCCGGTGGATGTACTGATGCCGGGGTTGGATGTACCATTGTCGTAAGGGGACGTGCTGATGCTGGCTCCTACCTGAGGTGCACCATCTGCACCGAAGGGACTGTGACTACTTGGCGGGGAACAAGAACTTTAAGCTATAACTGTAGAACCACCTCTTGTTCACAAATACGGACTGGTGCTAACGGGCTCATCCCCAATGGAGGATGGGTTCCCTTTTGAGTCTTGGTCCTCCCAAGGTTTCTTCCTATTCCCATGCATCTTAGGGAGTTTTCCTTGCCACTGTAGCCTTTGGCTTGCTCATTAGGGATCTGGACCCATACAATTTGTAAAGCTGCTTTGAGACAACATGTGTTGTAAAAAGCGCTATATAAATAAAATTGACTTGACTTGACTTGACTTGTGTCTGTGTCTCTCTCTGTGTCTGTGTCTGTGCCTGTGCCTGTGTCTGTCTCTCTCTGTGTCTGTGCCTGTGTCTGTGCCTGTGTCTGTGCCTGTGCCTGTGCCTGTGTCTCTCTCTGTGTCTGTGTCTGTGCCTGTGCCTGTGTCTGTGTCTCTCTCTGTGCCTGTGCCTGTGTCTGTGCCTGTGCCTGTGTCTCTCTCTGTGTCTGTGTCTGTGTCTGTGTCTGTGCCTGTGTCTGTGTCTCTCTGTGTCTGTGCCTGTGTCTGTGCCTGTGTCTGTGTCCGCTCTCTGTGTCTGTGCCTGTGTCTGTGTCTCTCTCTGTGTCTGTGCCTGTGCCTGTGTCTGTGCCTGTGTCTCTCTCTGTGTCTGTGCCTGTGTCTGTGCCTGTGTCTGTGTCTGTGCCTGTGTCTCTCTCTGTGCCTGTGTCTGCCTGTGTCTGTGCCTGTGTCTCTCTCTGTGTCTGTGCCTGTGTCTGTGCCTGTGTCTGTGTCTGTGCCTGTGTCTGTGTCTGTGCCTGTGTCTCTCTCTGTGCCTGTGTGTGTCTGTGCTGTGCTGTGTCTGTGTCTCTCTCTGTGTCTGTGCCTGTGTCTGTGCCTGTGTCTGTGTCAGCACTAATATGTCCCACAGAAACACAGCAACCAGGGTGCCAATCACACGGACCATGCTGTGGACCAGCCAATCAAAACGCAGCTGGAGCTGGGAGGGTGGGGCTGATGAGGGATAAGTGCAGGATGGCAGAGGCACCCTGCAGGCGATGTGAGACGCTGTAGCACCACAGATGTCTCTCAGCTCGCCGTTTATGTGGGCAGTGCAGTGAAGCCGACGAGACAAGTTGCTCGGAAAAACTCAAACAATCAAATGCTGTTCTCATGCCACCTGGCAGTGAGGGGAGTTTTGTTGGGGATTTTATGTCAAAAATAGCAGTGAGTGGGTGTGAATACAGTGTGTGTGTGTGTGTGTGTGTGTGTGTGTGTGTGTGTGTGTGTGTGTGTGTGTGTGTGTGTGTGTGTGTGTGTGTGTGTGTGTGTGTGTGTGTGTGCTGATGGAGGTGTGTGTGTGTGCTGATGGAGGTGTGTGTGTGCTGATGGAGGTGTGTGTGGCGTGCTGATGGAGGTGTGTGTGGCGTGCTGATGGAGGTGTGTGTGTGTGTGCTGATGTGTGTGTGTGCTGATGGAGGTGTGTGTGTGTGCTGATGGAGGTGTGTGTGTGCTGATGGAGGGGTGTGTGTGCTGATGGAGGTGTGTGTGCTGATGGAGGTGATGGAGGTGTGTGTGCTGATGGAGGTGTGTGTGTGCTGATGGAGGTGTGTGTGCTGATGGAGGTGTGTGTGTGCTGATGGAGGTGTGTGTGTGCTGATGGAGGTGTGTGTGCTGATGGAGGGAGGTGTGTGATGGAGGGAGATGGAGGTGTGTGTGTGCTGATGGAGGTGTGTGTGTGCTGATGGAGGTGTGTGTGTGCTGATGGAGGGTGGTGTGTGCTGATGGAGGTGGAGGATGGAGGTGTGTGTGCTGATGGAGGTGTGTGTGTGTGCTGATGGAGGTGTGTGTGTGCTGATGGAGGTGTGTGCTGATGGAGGTGTGTGTGCTGATGGAGGTGTGTGCTGATGGAGGTGTGTGTGTGCTGATGGAGGTGTGTGTGTGTGCTGATGGAGGTGTGTGTGTGTGCTGATGGAGGTGTGTGTGTGCTGATGGAGGTGTGTGTGTGCTGATGGAGGTGTGTGTGTGCTGATGGAGGTGTGTGTGTGTGCTGATGGAGGTGTGGAGTGTTGATGGAGGGTGTGTGTGTGTGCTGATGGAGGTGTGTGTGCTGATGGAGGTGTGTGTGCTGATGGAGGTGTGTGTGCTGATGGAGGGGTGTGTGTGCTGATGGAGGTGTGTGTGCTGATGGAGGTGTGTGTGCTGTGCTGATGGAGGGAGGTGTGTGTGTGTGCTGATGGAGGTGTGTGTGTGTGCTGATGGAGGTGTGTGTGTGCTGATGGAGGTGTGTGTGTGCTGATGGAGGTGTGTGTGTGCTGATGGAGGTGTGTGTGTGTGCTGATGGAGGTGTGGTGTGTGGTGCTGATGGAGGTGTGTGTGCTGATGGAGGTGTGTGTGTGTGCTGATGGAGGTGTGTGTGCTGATGGATGGAGGTGTGTGTGTGTGTGTGTGTGGGTGTGTGCTGATGGAGGGTGTGTGTGTGCTGATGGAGGTGTGTGTGTGCTGATGGAGGTGTGTGTGTGCTGATGGAGGTGTGTGTGTGCTGATGGAGGTGTGTGTGTGTGCTGATGGAGGTGTGTGTGCTGATGGAGGTGTGTGTGTGCTGATGGAGGTGTGTGTGCTGATGGAGGTGTGTGTGTGCTGATGGAGGAGGTGTGTGTGCT
>JAGXOD010000025.1:10590000-10602500 GCA_020368025.1 Brachyhypopomus occidentalis | reverse complement strand
ACACTCCACACTCCTCACTCTACACTCCACACTCTACACTCCTCACTCTACACTCCTCACTCCACACTCCTCACTCTACACTCCATACTCCTCACTCTACACTCCACACTCCTCACTCTACACTCCTCACTACACACTCCCCACTCCCCACTCCCAACTCCACAGACTGAGGGCCTCTCATGCCTCCATTACAGGGTGGGTCTCCTTCATTTCGCAAACACTTCCTGGCATTCATTTTCCTAAATGAAATTTCAGAAGAATATCATATTTTAGAAAGTTCCTTATATTGAGTCATTTTAGACACACTGTGGTGACCAGGGAGGAGGTGAGGGTGTGTTCAGCTGTGTCTGCTGTGTGTGTGTGTGTGTGTGTGTGTGTGTGTGTGTGTGTGTGTGTGTGTGTGTGTGTGTGTGTGTGTTCTCTCACTGCCGTCGGACACCGGGTGGCTTCTTTATTGTTTTATTTCATTTTTCCATCTACAGCATTAGTGTCTTTTACATTTCCTGTAATGGAGCTGTAATCTGCTGAGGTTCCAAGGTTAGAGTCATATTCTTCAGAATGAGTCAAATGCACTTGGCTTAATCGCTGTGGTGAATGGAGCTCCAGCTTCTGGCCTGTGGGGGAGGAGCTTGTCCTGGGCTGTGGGGGAGGAGCTTGTCCTGGGCTGTGAGGGAGGGGCTTATCTCTAGTTATCAGACACAATGACCCCTGAAGGCCTTGGTCGTGAATTGTTTTTCTTGTGTTTTTGTTCTTTATCAGATCAGCCTTCTGTCTCCAACATCTCTCAACACACCACTTCCCTCAATCAAACGTCCACACCTGGCCCTCTATTTCCCTCCCTGTCTCTAACGTCCACATCTGGCCCTCTACTGCCCTCCCTGTCTCTAACGTCCACACCTGGCCCTCTATTTCCCTCCCTGTCTCTAACGTCCACATCTGGCCCTCTACTGCCCTCCCTGTGTCTAACGTCCACACCTGGCCCTCTATTTCCCTCCCTGTCTCTAACGTCCACATCTGGCCCTCTACTGCCCTCCCTGTGTCTAACGTCCACATCTGGCCCTCTACTGCCCTCCCTGTGTCTAACGTCCACATCTGGCCCTCTACTGCCCTCCCTGTGTCTAACGTCCACATCTGGCCCTCTACTGCCCTCCCTGTGTCTAACGTCCACATCTGGCCCTCTACTGCCCTCCCTGTCTCTAACGTCCACATCTGGCCCTCTACTGCCCTCCCTGTGTCTAACGTCCACACCTGGCCCTCTATTTCCCTCCCTGTGTCTAACGTCTACATCTGGCCCTCTGGCCCCTGTGTCTACTGCCCTCCTGCTGTCCCTGTGTCTAACGTCCACACCTGGCCCTCTATTTCCCTCCCTGTCTCTAACCACACCTGGCCCACATCTGGCCCCTCCCTGTCTCTAACGTCCACACCTGGCCCTCTATTTCCCTCCCTGTCTCTAACGTCCACATCTGGCCCTCTACTGCCCTCCCTGTCTCTAACGTCCACACCTGGCCCTCTATTTCCCTCCCTGTCTCTAACGTCCACATCTGGCCCTCTACTGCCCTCCCTGTGTCTAACGTCCACACCTGGCCCTCTATTTCCCTCCCTGTCTCTAACGTCCACACCTGGCCCTCTATTTCCCTCCCTGTCTCTAACGTCCACATCTGGCCCTCTACTGCCCTCCCTGTGTCTAACGTCCACACCTGGCCCTCTATTTCCCTCCCTGTCTCTAACGTCCACATCTGGCCCTCTACTGCCCTCCCTGTGTCTAACGTCCACACCTGGCCCTCTATTTCCCTCCCTGTCTCTAACGTCCACATCTGGCCCTCTACTGCCCTCCCTGTGTCTAACGTCCACACCTGGCCCTCTACTGCCCTCCCTGTCTCTAACGTCCACATCTGGCCCTCTACTGCCCTCCCTGTGTCTAACGTCCACATCTGGCCCTCTACTGCCCTCCCTGTGTCTAACGTCCACACCTGGCCCTCTATTTCCCTCCCTGTCTCTAACGTCCACACCTGGCCCTCTATTTCCCTCCCTGTGTCTAACGTCCACATCTGGCCCTCTACTGCCCTCCGTGTCTCTAACGTCCACATCTGGCCCTCTACTGCCCTCCCTGTGTCTAACGTCCACACCTGGCCCTCTACTGCCCTCCCTGTCTCTAACGTCCACACCTGGCCCTCTACTGCCCTCCCTGTCTCTAACGTCCACACCTGCCCCACTACTACCCCAGCCCTTGCAGCTGATCATGGGCCTGTTCAGGAAGAAAGGCTCATGTGCTGGAAAGCTGATTTTGGAGTTCTGCTCTCAGGGTTTCATCAGCACGTGTGGTCCAGTCGAGAGGTTCTGCTCTCAGGGTTTCATCAGCACGTGTGGTCCAGTCGAGAGGTTCTGCTCTCAGGGTTTCATCAGCACGTGTGGTCCAGTCAGGAGGTTCTGCTCTCAGGGTTTCATCAGCACGTGTGGTCCAGTCGGGAGGTTCTGCTCTCAGGGTTTCATCAGCACGTGTGGTCCAGTCAGGCTCTCAGGGTTTCATCAGCACGTGTGGTCCAGTCGGGAGGTTCTGCTCTCAGGGTTTCATCAGCACGTGTGGTCCAGTCGAGAGGTTCTGCTCTCAGGGTTTCATCAGCACGTGTGGTCCAGTCGGGAGGTTCTGCTCTCAGGGTTTCATCAGCACGTGTGGTCCAGTCGGGAGGTTCTGCTCTCAGGGTTTCATCAGCACGTGTCATCCAGTCGGGAGGTTCTGCTCTCAGGGTTTCATCAGCACGTGTGGTCCAGTCAGGAGGTTCTGCTCTCAGGGTTTCATCAGCACGTGTGGTCCAGTCAGGAGGTTCTGCTCTCAGGGTTTCATCAGCACGTGTGGTCCAGTTCGAGGGTTCTGCTCTCAGGGTTTCATCAGCACGTGTGGTCCAGTCGGGAGGTTCTGCTCTCAGGGTTTCATCAGCACGTGTGGTCCAGTCGGGAGGTTCTGCTCTCAGGGTTTCATCAGCACGTGTGGTCCAGTCGAGAGGTTCTGCTCTCAGGGTTTCATCAGCACGTGTGGTCCAGTCGGGAGGTTCTGCTCTCAGGGTTTCATCAGCACGTGTGGTCCAGTCGAGAGGTTCTGCTCTCAGGGTTTCATCAGCACGTGTGGTCCAGTCGGGAGGTGCTGTTCTCCATCCGTCTGCTCTGTTCCTCTGTTTGTTTGTTTTTTCAGTATTGGCTCATCTTACACTTCCACTGAAGAGCAATGAAAACAAACCGCTAAGTCATCCATCATCTGTATTTTCCCTCTGAAAAATGTCAAAATGTGTAAACAATCTGTGGAAATTTTGTTTACAGATGCATATGCAGTCAGCAGAGCTGTAAATCTGTTATAAATCTGTGGTGACATTGGCGCTGTGTGAGAAGGAATCAGAGAATTCCAGCCCCGGATGTTTCTAGGGTGCTACACTTACACATGGGGAACCAAGTATGACAGAAACTCTTCTGAAATCCTTCTTTGTTTGTAATGTATTCCTGTGCTTTGTCATTACACACACACATACACACACACACTCACACACACCCTTATACACACACATACACTCACACACTCACACACACACTCTCACACACACCCACACACACCCTTATACACACACACACTCACAAACACCCTTATACACACACACACACACACTCACACACACACCCTTATACACAGTCACACACACACACACACTCTGCTTGTGCCAGCCTTATGTCAGCTATGGAACAAATTGAAGCAATCAGCCGTTGTCATTGGCGACGTGAGGCCAAGCTTTGGAAATTAGCCACCATTAGCATAATGACCCTGGCGCGAGAGAACCACCCCCCCCTCCCAGCATTCCACTGGGCTGGTGTTTGCACCTGGCTGACGGCCCCTCGTTACTGCGCTTGGGTTAGTTAGGCCAGAGCTGCCAGATTTGTGTTCACTGGCAAATATTTGTTTTGAGGAGGAGCTCAGTGGAGCACAACCTGCATGATGATCAGAGAGGGGGGAAATAAAAGAGAAAACGAATGAGAGAAAGAGGAAGGAGGGAGGGGGGAGTGAAGGCAAGAGAAGGAAAAGAGGCAGAAAGGAGAGAGAGAGAAAGAACAATCACTTATACTAAGGTCTATGTGATGAGTGTGTGATGGGTGTGTGTGTGTGTGTGTGTGTGATGAGGTTATGGGTGGTTGTCTATCTGTTAATGAGGATGACATACACCCCTCGGCATGCTGTATTGTTCTAACACACATAGTGTTAAAGTGATAAAGGTTTCTAATGCATTCATTTCTTTGATGTGTTTTGATAGGCCCTTATAACGGTCTCAGTGTGATGTATGTGTGTACAGGGTTGCCACAGGCTCCAAGCTGTCTGTGATTACTGGATGTTCATCGACTTCTCTGTGGCTGGGTAATGTCCCTCTGGGGAGAGCACACCACTGTCCCTCCTCACTCCGCCCAGCACACAGACAGGCCCCGCCCAGCACACAGACAGGCCCCGCCCAGCACACAGACAGGCCCCGCCCAGCACACAGACAGGCGCCGCCCAGCACACAGACAGGCCATGTTGTAGTGTGGTGGAGTATGTTGTAGTGGGTGAATACTGTGATGGAGTAAGTTGTAGTGGGTGTGATGGAGTATGTTGTAGTGGGTAAATACTGTGGTGGAGTATGTTGTAGTGGGTGAATACTGTGATGGAGTAAGTTGTAGTGGGTGTGATGGAGTATGTTGTAGTGGGTGAATACTGTGGTGGAGTATGTTGTAGTGGGTGTGATGGAGTATTGTAGTGGGTGAATACTGTGGTGGAGTATGTTGTAGTGGGTGAATACTGTGGTGGAGTATGGTGTAGTGGGTAAATACTGTGGTGGAGTATGTTGTAGTGGGTAAATACTGTGGTGGAGTAAGTTGTAGTGGGTGTGATGGAGTATGTTGTAGTGGGTAAATACTGTGGTGGAGTAAGTTGTAGTGGGTATGATGGAGTATGTTGTAGTGGGTAAATGTGATGGAGTATGTTGTAGTGGGTGAATACTGTGATGGAGTATGTTGTAGTGGGTAAATACTGTGGTGGAGTATGTTGTAGTGGGTGAATACTGTGGTGGAGTATGTTGTAGTGGGTGAATACTGTGGTGGAGTATGTTGTAGTGGGTGAATACTGTGGTGGAGTATGTTGTAGTGGGTGTGATGGAGTATGTTGTAGTGGGTAAATACTGTGGTGGATACTGTGTAGTGGGTGTGATGGAGTATGTTGTAGTGGGTAAATACTGTGGTGGAGTATGTTGTAGTGGGTGTGATGGAGTATGTTGTAGTGGGTAAATACTGTGGTGGAGTATGTTGTAGTGGGTGAATACTGTGATGGAGTATGTTGTAGTGGGTGTGATGGAGTATGTTGTAGTGGGTGAATACTGTGGTGGAGTAAGTTGTAGTGGGTGTGATGGAGTATGTTGTAGTGGGTAAATACTGTGGTGGAGTATGTTGTAGTGGGTGAATACTGTGGTGGAGTATGTTGTAGTGGGTGTGATGGAGTATGTTGTAGTGGGTGAATACTGTGGTGGAGTATGTTGTAGTGGGTGAATACTGTGGTGGAGTATGTTGTAGTGGGTGTGATGGAGTATGTTGTAGTGGGTGAATACTGTGATGGAGTAAGTTGTAGTGGGTGTGATGGAGTATGTTGTAGTGGGTGAATACTGTGATGGAGTATGTTGTAGTGGGTGTGATGGAGTATGTTGTAGTGGGTGAATACTGTGGTGGAGTATGTTGTAGTGGGTGAATACTGTGGTGGAGTATGTTGTAGTGGGTAAATACTGTGGTGGAGTATGTTGTAGTGGGTAAATACTGTGGTGGAGTATGTTGTAGTGGGTAAATACTGTGGTGGAGTAAGTTGTAGTGGGTGTGATGGAGTATGTTGTAGTGGGTAAATACTGTGGTGGAGTAAGTTGTAGTGGGTGTGATGGAGTATGTTGTAGTGGGTAAATACTGTGGTGGAGTATGTTGTAGTGGGTGAATACTGTGATGGAGTATGTTGTAGTGGGTGTGATGGAGTATGTTGTAGTGGGTGAATACTGTGGTGGAGTATGTTGTAGTGGGTGAATACTGTGATGGAGTAAGTTGTAGTGGGTGTGATGGAGTATGTTGTAGTGGGTGTGATGGAGTATGTTGTAGTGGGTGTGAATTGTAGTGTGTGATGGAGTATGTTGTAGTGGCTGAATACTGTGGTGGAGTATGTTGTAGTGGGTAAATACTGTGGTGGAGTATGTTGTAGTGGGTAAATACTGTGGTGGAGAAAGTTGTAGTGGGTGTGATGGAGTATGTTGTAGTGGGTAAATACTGTGGTGGAGTAAGTTGTAGTGGGTATGATGGAGTATGTTGTAGTGGGTAAATACTGTGGTGGAGTATGTTGTAGTGGGTGAATACTGTGATGGAGTATGTTGTAGTGGGTGTGATGGAGTATGTTGTAGTGGGTGAATACTGTGGTGGAGTATGTTGTAGTGGGTAAATACTGTGGTGGAGTATGTTGTAGTGGGTAAATACTGTGGTGGAGTATGTTGTAGTGGGTGAATACTGTGGTGGAGTATGTTGTAGTGGAGTATATTGGAGTATTAATGTTATGAATGCATGCAGTTCTGTACTGACAGAGTGTGAGACTAACCTACTTCCTGAATACTGGTGTATAATCTTCCTCCTGAAGGTCTATGAGGTTTGATCAACTCTAGGAACACAGTTAGCTGTAGCGATATTAACAGACAGTAATCCATGTAGCTAACAGCTATAGTGATATTAACAGACAGTAATCCATGTAGCTAACAGCTATAGTGATATTAACAGACAGTGATCCATTGTGCTAACAGCTATAGTGATATTAACAGACAGTAATCCATGGAGCTAATAGCTATAGTGATATTAACAGACAGTAATCCATGTAGCTCCTCCGTGGATCACCACCTTATCGTGGTGGAGGGGTTTGCGTGCCCATGTGATCCTAGGAGCTAGGTTGTCGGGGGCAATGCCCCTGGTAGGGTCTCCCATGGCAAATTGGTCCTAGGTGATGGGCCAGACAAAGAGTGGTCCAAATAAAACCCCAATGGAATTTAAAAACAGGACCCAGATACCCTTGCCCGGATCAGGGTTACCGGGCCTCACCCTGGAGCCAGGCCTGGGGAGGGGCTCCTCGGCGAGCGCCTGGTGGCCGGGTCTCTACCCATGGGGCCCGGCCGGGCACAGCCCGAAGGGATTACATGGGTTCACTCTCCCATGGGCCCACCACCTGTGGGAGAGGTAGTACTAGGGGTTCGGTGCATTGTGGTTTGGGCGGTGGCCGGGCGGGGGCCTTGGCGTACCGACCCTCGGTTACTGAAGCTGGCTCTTGGGACATGGAACGTAACCTCTCTGGGTGGGAAGGAGCCTGAGCTGGTGTGTGAGGCTGAGAGATACCAACTAGATATAGTTGGGCTCACCTCCACACACAGTTTGGGTTCTGGAACCAATCCTCTCGAGAGAGGCTGGACTTTATTCTTTTCTGGAGTTGCCCAGGGTGAAAGGCGGAGGGCTGGAGTGGGCTTACTCATAGCTCCCCGGCTCGCTGCCTGTGTGTTGGGGTTTTCCCAGTAGATAAGAGGGTTGCTTCCCTGCGCCTTAGGGTCGGGGAAAGGGCTCTGACTGTTGTTTGTGCTTATGCACCGAATGGCAGTTCGGAGTACCCGGCCTTCTTGGAGTCCTTGGAGGGGGTGCTGGAAGGTGCCCCTTCTGGGGATTCCATTGTTCTGCTGGGGGACTTCAATGCTCACGTGGGCAATGACAGTAGGACCTGGAAGGGCGTGATTGGGAGGAACGGCCTCTCCGATCTGAACCCGAGTGGTGTTCTGTTATTGGACTTCTGTGCTCGTCACGGTTTGTCCATAACGAACACCATGTTTGAGCACAGAGGTGTCCATAAGTGCACATGGCACCAGGACACCTTAGGTCGCAGTTCGATGATCGATTTTGTAATCGTATCGTCGAACTTGCGACCGTGTGTCTTGGACACTGGGTAAAGAGAGGAGCTGAGCTGTCAACCGATCACCACCTAGTGGTGAGTTGGATCAGATGGCGGGCGAGGATGCCGGACAGACCTGGCAGACCCAAACGTACTGTGAGGGTTTGCTGGGAACGGCTGGCAGAGGAACCTGTCAGAAAGGTCTTTAACTCCCACATCCGACAAAGCTTTGACCGCATCCCGAGGGAGGCCGGAAACATTGAGTCTGAGTGGGCTTGGTTCCGTGCTTCTATTGTCAATGCAGCAGATCGGAGCTGTGGCCGCAAGGTTGTCGGTGCCTGTCGTGGCGGCAATCCCAGAACCCGGTGGTGGACACCTCGGGTAAGGGAGGCCGTCATGCTGAAGAAAGAGTCCTATCGGGCCTGGTTGGCCCGTGGGACTTTGGAGGCAGCAGACAGGTACAGGGGGCCAAGCGGATCGCGGCTTTGACTGTCGCAGAGGCAAAAACTCGGGTGTGGGAAGAGTTTGGTGAGACCATGGAAAGTGACTTTCGATCGGCTCCGAGGAGGTTCTGGCAAACCGTCAGGCAACTCAGGAGGGGAAAGCGGTTCCCGACCAACACTGTATACAGTGAGGCTGGGGATCTGCTGACCTCGACTGGGGATGTCATTAGGCGGTGGAAGGAATACTTCGAGGATCTTCTCAATCCCACCACCACGTCTTCCATAGAGGAAGCAGAACCAGAGGACTCAGACGGGGTTTGCCCATCACTAGGGCTGAGGTGACCAGGGTAGTTGTGAAACTCCTTGGTGCCAAGGCACCGGGGTGGATGAGATCCGTCCTGAGTTCCTTAAGGCTCTGGATGTTGTGGGACTGTCTTGGTTGACACGTCTTTGCAACTTCGCGTGTACATCGGGGCAGTGCCTCTGGATTGGCAAACCGGGTGGTGGTTCCCCTTTTTAAGAAAGGAGACCGGAGAGTGTGCTCCAACTATCGGGGATCACACTTCTCAGCCTCCCCGGTAAGGTCTATGCAGGGGTTCTGGAGAAGAGAGTCCGTTCGATAGTCGAATCTCAGTTACAAGAGGAACAATGTGGGTTCCGTCCTGGTCGTGGAACACTGGACCAACTTTTCACCCTTGCGAGGGTCCTAGAGGGTGCATGGGAGTTTGCCCAACCAGTCCACATGTGCTTTGTGGATTTGGAAAAGGCATTCGACCGTGTCCCTCGGGGATTCCTCTGGGGGTGCTCCGGGAGTATAGGTACGGGGCCCGTTGCTACGGGCTATCCAGTCCCTGTACAAACGGAGCAGGAGTTTGGTTCGCATGGCCGGCAGTAAGTCAGACTGGTTTCCGTGGGAGTTGGACTCCGCCAAGGCTGCCCTTTGTCACCGATTCTGTTCATAACTTTTATGGACAGAATTTCTCGGCGTAGCCAAGTGGTGGAGGGGGTTCGGTTTGGTGGCCTCAGGATTCCACGCCTTCTCTTTGCAGATGATGTGGTCCTGTTGGCATCATCGGGCCGAGACCTACAGCTCTCGCTGGATCAGTTTGCAGCCGAAAAGCGAGATGGCTGGGATGAGAATCAGCACCTCTAAAACTGAGACCATGGTACTCAGTCGGACAAGGGTGGAGTGCCCTCTCTGGGTCGGGAGTGAGTCCTTGCCTCAAGTGGAGGAGTTTAAGTATCTCGGGTTCTTGTTCACGAGTGAGGGAAGGATGGAACGAGAGATTGACAGGCGGATCGGTGCTGCGGCTGCAGTATTGCGGTCGCTGTACCGGACCGTTGTGGTGAAGAGAGAGCTGAGCCGAAAGGCAAAGCTCTCAATTTACTGGTCAATCTACGTTCCGACTCTTACCTATGGTCACGAGCTTTGGGTAGTGACCGAAAGAATGAGATCGCGAATACAAGCGGCCGAAATGAGTTTTCTTCGCAGGGTGTCTGGGCTCTCCCTTAGAGATAAGGTACGGAGCACAGTCATCCGGGAGGGGCTCGAGTAGAGTCGCTGCTCCTCCACGTAGAGAGGAGCCAGCTGAGGTGGTTCGGGCATCTGGTTCGGATGCCACCTGGGCGCCTGCCTAGGGAGGCGCTCTGGGCATGTCCAACTGGGAGGAGACCCCGGGAAGACCCAGGACACGCTGGAGAGATTATATCTCTCGGCTGTCCTGGGAACGCCCTTGGTATCCCCCCCAGAAGAGCTGGAAGAGGTGGCTGGGGAGAGGGAAACCTGGGCCTCTTTGCTTAGGCTACTGCCCCCGCGACCCGGACCCGGATAAGCGGAAGAAAATGGATGGATGGATGGATAATCCATGTAGCTAACAGCTATAGTGATATTAACAGACAGTAATCCATGTAGCTAACAGCTATAGTGATATTAACAGACAGTGATCCATTGTGCTAACAGCTATAGTGATATTAACAGACAGTAATCCATGGAGCTAATAGCTATAGTGATATTAACAGACAGTAATCCATGTAGCTAACAGCTATAGTGATATTAACAGACAGTAATCCATGTAGCTAACAGCTATAGTGATATTAACAGACAGTAATCCATGGAGCTAACAGCTATAGTGATATTAACAGACAGTGATCCATTGTGCTAACAGCTATAGAGATATTAACAGACAAAGATCCATTGTGCTAACAGCTATAGTGATATTAACAGACAGTGATCCATGGTGCTAACAGCTATAGTGATATTAACAGACAGTGATCCATTGTGCTAACAGCTATAGCGATATTAACAGACATTGATCCATTGTGCTAACAGCTATAGTGATATTAACAGACAGTAATCCATGCTATAGTGATATTAACAGACAGTAATCCATGGAGCTAATAGCTATAGTGATATTAACAGACAGTAATCCATAGTGAGCTAAACAGCTATAGTGATATTAACAGACAGTAATCCATGTAGCTAACAGCTATAGTGATATTAACAGACAGTAATCCATGGAGCTAATAGCTATAGTGATATTAACAGACAGTAATCCATGTAGCTAACAGCTATAGTGATATTAACAGACAGTAATCCATGTAGCTAACAGCTATAGTGATATTAACAGACAGTGATCCATGGAGCTAACAGCTATAGTGATATTAACAGACAGTGATCCATGGAGCTAACAGCTATAGTGATATTAACAGACAGTGATCCATGGAGCTAACAGCTATAGTGATATTAACAGACAGTGATCCATGGAGCTGTCAGCTATAGTGATATTAACAGACAGTGATCCATGGATATTAACAGACAGCCATATAGTGATATTAACAGACAGTGATCCATTGAGCTAACAGCTATAGTGATATTAACAGACAGTGATCCATGGAGCTAACAGCTATAGTGATATTAACAGACAGTGATCCATGGTGCTAACAGCTATAGTGATATTAACAGACAGTGATCCATGGAGCTAACAGCTATAGAGATATTAACAGACAGTGATCCATGGAGCTAACAGCTATAGTGATATTAACAGACAGTGATCCATTGTGCTAACAGCTATAGTGATATTAACAGACAGTGATCCATTGTGCTAACAGCTATAGTGATATTAACAGACAGTGATCCATTGTGCTAACAGCTATAGTGATATTAACAGACAGTGATCCATGGAGCTAACAGCTATAGTGATATTAACAGACAGTGATCCATGGAGCTAACAGCTATAGTGATATTAACAGACAGTGATCCATGGAGCTAACAGCTATAGTGATATTAACAGACAGTGATCCATTGTGCTAACAGCTATAGTGATATTAACAGACAGTGATCCATGGTGCTAACAGCTATCCAGGAGATATTAACAGACAGTGATCCATTGTGATCCATGGAGCTAACAGCTATAGTGATATTAATTGAGCTAACAGATAGTGATATTAACAGACAGTGATCCATGGAGCTAACAGCTATAGTGATATTAACAGACAGTGATCCATGGAGCTAACAGCTATAGTGATATTAACAGACAGTGATCCATGGAGCTAACAGCTATAGTGATATTAACAGACAGTGATCCATGGAGCTAACAGCTATAGTGATATTAACAGACAGTGATCCATGGAGCTAACAGCTATAGAGATATTAACAGACAGTGATCCATTAACAGATAGTGATATTAACAGACAGTGATCCATTGTGCTAACAGCTATAGAGATATTAACAGACAGTGATCCATGGAGCTAACAGCTACAGAGATATTAACAGACAGTGATCCATGGAGCTAACAGCTATAGTGATATTAACAGACAGTGATCCATTGTGCTAACAGCTATAACAGACAGTGATCCATTGTGCTACAGATAGTGATATTAACAGACAGTGATCCATGGAGCTAACAGCTATATTAACAGACAGTGATCCATGGAGCTAACAGCTATAGTGATATTAACAGACAGTGATCCATGGAGCTAACAGCTATAGTGATATTAACAGACAGTGATCCATGGAGCTAACAGCTATAGTGATATTAACAGACAGTGATCCATGGAGCTAACAGCTATAGTGATATTAACAGACAGTGATCCATGGAGCTAACAGCTAT
>JAGXOD010000025.1:10577500-10585000 GCA_020368025.1 Brachyhypopomus occidentalis | reverse complement strand
TGCACACACACCTGACCTGGCCACACACCTGCACACACCTGCACACACCTGACCTGGCCACACACCTGCACACACACACCTGACCTGGCCACACACCTGCACACACCTGACCTGCACACACACCTGACCTGCCCACACACCTGCACACACACCTGCCCACACACCTGCACACACACACCTGACCTGGCCACACACCTGCACACACACCTGACCTGGCCACACACCTGCACACACACCTGACCTGGCCACACACCTGCACACACACACCTGACCTGGCCACACACCTGCACACACACCTGACCTGGCCACACACCTGCACACACACCTGACCTGGCCACACACCTCTGCACACACACCTGCACACACCTGACCTGGCCACACACCTGCACACACACCTGACCTGCACACACCTGCACACACACCTGACCTGGCCACACACCTGCACACACCTGACCTGCCCACACACCTGCACACACACACCTGACCTGGCCACACACCTGCACACACACCTGACCTGACCTGCCCACCACACACCTGCACACACACCTGCCCACACACCCTGCACACACCTGACCTGCCCACACACCTGCACACACACCTGACCTGCCCACACACCTGCACACACCTGACCTGCCCACACACATGCACACATACACCTGACCTGGCCACACACCTGACCTGCCCACACACCTACACACACCTGACCTGCCCACACACCTGCACACACACCTGACCTGGCCACACACCTGCACACACACCTGACCTGGCCACACACCTGCACAAGGCCAACAGAGCTGCCTGTAGTCTGTGTCTCTCTGTTTGTGTCTCTCTGTTTGTGTGTGTCTGTGTTTGTGTCTCTCTGTTTGTGTCTGTGTTTGTGTCTCTCTGTTTGTGTCTGTCTGTTTGTCTCTGTTTTGTGTCTGTCTGTTTTGTGTCTGTCTGTGTTTCTCTGTGTGAATGTTCTTATGTGTCTTACTATGTTTCTAATCAGTTTAATTAATAGGGTAATCCAAAATTAAACACACACACACGCATACTTGTTATCCTATGTCTGCAGTGTGTGTGTCTGCTTTTGAAGGAGCCCCCATGTTTGTGCGTGTGTGTCCCGATGCGTCTCCCGTCCCCACACCAGAGTGGTTCTGCTCACTGTGCCCTGCGCTTGGTTTAGTCCTGGTCAGGAGGAACCTGCTCACCGTGAGGAACCTCTCAGCTCCTATAGGCTACTGCTGCTCCCTCCAGAACACTCAGCCCTACTAAAACGGCAAGATAGCATCACACTCACCATATCTTCACACTAGGGAGAACTCTGTACGGTCTGTGTGTGTGTGTGTTAAGTAAATATGCTTGTCTTTCAGTGGAGTGGTTTGTTTAAGTGTTTCCTGACAGGTTACCTTTGATCTCCAGCGAGCCCTGCGTCTTCCTCCGTGTCCGTGATGAAGGGCGCTGTTCTGTGGACTCTGCAGGTGCCGCTCACATGATCAGCTCTCACGCAGACGTTTATTTAGCTCTCACGCAGACGTTTATTTAGCTCTCACGCAGACGTTTATTCAGCTCTCACGCAGACGTTTATTTAGCTCTCACGCAGACGTTTATTTAGCTCTCACGCAGACGTTTATTCAGCTCTCACGCAGACGTTTATTTAGCTCTCACGCAGACGTTTATTCAGCTCTCACGCAGACGTTTATTCAGCTCTCACGCAGACGTTTATTCAGCTCTCACGCAGACGTTTATTTAGCTCTCACGCAGACGTTTATTTAGCTCACGCAGACGTTTATTCAGCTCACGCAGACGTTTATTTAGCTCTCACGCAGACGTTTATTCAGCTCACGCAGACGTTTACCAGGCTGGACTCACTTTGTTCTTCAGACTTTTAATAAATACAACCTTGAAATGAAATGAATGTATTTCCTCTCTTACAACTTAAACACGTGTGAGAGTGTGTGTGTCTGTGCGTGTGTGTGTGTGTTGCGTGTGTGTGTGTGCGTGTATGTGTGTATGTATGTGTGTGTGTGTGCGTGTGTGTATGTGTGTGTGTGCGTCTGTCTGCGCGTGTGTGTGTGTGTGTGTGTGTGTGTGTGTGTGTGTGTGTGTGTGTGTGTGCGTGTGTGCGCGTGTGTGTGTGTATGTGTGTGTGTGTGTGTGTGTGTATAGTACCCTTAGCTGTTTGATTCGGCTCTGTTCTTGAAAGCTTGTAATGTTGAAGAGAACAGACGTTCTTGCGTGTGCAGCCCCTGTGCTGAGGGAAGGCTGGTCTAATGTCTGACCTCTGACCCTCTCAGACGGCCGCGTGTTTACGAGGCTCTTACATCCTACTGGAGCTTCCTAATCCCACTGTCTGGGCACATCAGTAATACCACTGACACAGCACCCCGCCGGCTGACAAACTTAAACATTCAATTAGAGAACTGTGTAAGACTGAACAGGAGACTTGGAAGAGAGAGAGAGAGAGGGGGAGGGAGAGGGAGAGAGAGAGAGAGAGAGAGGGAGAGGGGGGAGAGAGAGAGAGAGAGAGAGGGGGGGGGGGGAGAGGGGGGGAGAGGGGAGAGAGAGGGGGAGAGAGATGGGGAGAGGGAGGGAGGGGGAGAGAGAGGGAAATGACAACAGACCTCTGTCACATCAGAGATGCTCACAGAAGGTGAAGTGATGTCTTGTTAATTATGCAGATGTGCCCTTGGATCTGAAAAGGCACCACATGATGGTGGTTATTTGAGTTTCTCTGTTATTTTCACAGAAGGTTTTACACTTTTTGTCCAAACCCTTTGTAGCTTTGGTGAGTGCTGGACTGTGTTGGTGTGTGTTAGAGTGTGTTGATGTATGTGTGTTGATGTATGTGTGTGTGTTGGTGTGTGTTGATGTGTGTGTTGGTGTATGTGTTGGTGTGTGTGTTGATGTGTGTGTTGGTGTGTGTGTTGGTGTGTGTGTTGATACTTTGCTGTAGTCATTTTCTCTTCCTCTCACTTCATCCCTCTATCCTTCCATGTTTTGATCCTTTCTTTCTTTGCTTTCTCTCATTCGTCTCTGTTTCCTCATCTCTCTCTCTCTCTCTCTCTCTCTCTCTCTCTCTCTCTCTCTGTCTCCTCTGATAGTAGAAGGTGCAGCAGACATCTTCAGGCAGCCCCAGAGCAACCTGGAGATGTCTGACCTTTTACAGCGAACACGATACCTCGGAGTGAGAGGCAGTGAACGTCGGAGGAAAAGGACGAGAGAAAGAAGATCGGGCAGGACGGACGACAAGAGGGAGAGACACAGAAATAACAGAAGAGAAAGAACATCAAGGGTAGATATGAGAGGAAAGAGAGAGAAAGAGGAAGGGGAGAGAGAAAGGGACAGAGAATGTGCTCGTGAGAGATAGAGAGAAGGAGAGATACAGAGAGAGATACAGACAGGCAGAGTGAGTGAGAGAGAGAGAGCGAGAGAGAGAGAGAGAGAGAGAAGAAGGTTTATTTAAGCCTGTGCTCCTGAGCTATGCCAAGGATATCTGTATTGATTGAGTGAGGTGTCAATCACTTTGCTCAATAGACTATTTATGTAGGAAACACCACCTTTGAAAAGGCAGCAAACTGAGATGAAGAGGGCAAACAGATAACCCTGCCAGTCCAGCCTCGAAACCAGTGCTGCTCCAATGCAATCTCCAATCAATCAATCAATCAATCAATCAATCAATCAACCAATCAATCAGGGCCATCAGTAACACCAGGACCTGTCTTTTCCATGTTACTGTGAATGTGTGTAGCATGTACATTTGTGTTTCTGTGAGTTTGTCTATTTGTGAGCATATGTGTGTGTGTGTGTGTGTGTGTGTGTGTGTGTGTGTGTGTGTGTGTGTGTGTGTGTGTGTGTGTGTGTGTGTGTGTCTGTTCCTTCAGCACACGAGTGCTTATCTGTATGCTGATGTTTCTGTGTGTTTGTGTGTGTGTGTTTCTGCGTCCATCGTGGGGGTGTGTTTCCTGGTGCTGAGCCAAAATAGGAGTGTGTGTGTTAAGGGAAGTGTGTGTGTTGAGGGAAGTGTGTGTCAGGCAAGAGCATGAGCACAAGTTTACAAGATGTCATCTGAAGGGGAATATTGAAGTCGGTCAAGCTCTGTATCCCAGAGACCCTGGAGGGTTATGGGTGTGTCAGTCTATCTTACGCCCCTGCTGGAGGTCAGAGCTGGGGTCAGAACACAGGGTCAGAACACGGGGTCAGAACACGGGGTCAGAACACAGGGTCAGAACACGGGGTCAGAACACGGGGTCAGAACACAGGGTCAGAACACGGGGTCAGAACACGGGGTCAGAACACGGGGTCAGAACATGGGTCATAACACGGGGTCAGAACACAGGGTCAGAACACGGGGTCAGAACATGGGTCAGAACACGGGGTCAGAACACGGGGTCAGAACATGGGTCAGAACGTGGGGTCATAACACGGGGTCAGAACACGGGGTCAGAACATGGGTCAGAACACGGGGTCAGAACACGGGGTCAGAACGTGGGGTCATAACACGGGTCAGAACGTGGGGTCATAACACGGGGTCAGAACACAGGGTCAGAACACGGGGTCAGAACACGGGGTCAGAACATGGGGTCATAACACGGGGTCATAACACGGGGTCATAACACGGGGTCAGAACTAGGGTCAGAACACAGGGTCAGAACTAGGGTCAGAACACGGGGTCAGAACTAGGGTCATTTTCAAACCCATAACCTTCCGAGTTGCAGCCCAGAAGGTTTGGCTTGGATAGAGATCTGGCCACATTTGTTACCTCATGTTTCCTGAACCAAAAATGTTCCTCTATGATTGGCCTAGCAGAAAATTATAACTCACCAAGTTGTAATCGAAAAGGCCCTCACTGGTAACTAATAGCAACTAATAGCAGAGTGAAACATTCCCCGTGTGCTGAAGTGTGTGGCGTGTGTAGTATCAGTAGTGTGTGTAAAGCTGTAGTGTCAGTAGTGTGTGTAAAGCTGTAGTGTCAGTAGTGTGTGTAAAGCTGTAGTGTCAGTAGTGTGTGTAAAGCTGTAGTATCAGTAGTGTTTTTAAAGCTGTAGTGTCAGTAGTGTGTGTAAAGCTGTAGTGTCAGTACTGTATGTAAAGCTGTAGTGTCAGTAGTGTGTGTAAAGCTGTAGTGTCAGTAGTGTGTGTAAAGCTGTAGTGTCAGTAGTGTGTGTAAAGCTGTAGTGTCAGTAGTGTGTGTAAAGCTGTCAGTGTCAGTAAAGTGTAGTGTCAGTGTGTGTAAAGCTGTAGTGTCAGTAGTGTGTGTAAAGCTGTAGTATCAGTAGTGTGTGTAAAGCTGTAGTGTCAGTAGTGTGTGTAAAGCTGTAGTATCAGTAGTGTGTGTAAAGCTGTAGTGTCAGTAGTGTGTGTAAAGCTGTAGTATCAGTAGTGTTTTTAAAGCTGTAGTGTCAGTAGTGTGTGTAAAGCTGTAGTGTGTGTAAAGCTGTAGTGTCAGTAGTGTGTAAAGCTGTAGTGTCAGTAGTGTGTGTATAGAGTGGGTGTAGGGTTGGTGTAGGTTCGTTATGGAGTGGGTGTAGGGTGGGTGTAGGTTCGTTATGGAGTGGGTGTAGGGTGGGTGTAGGGTCGTTATGGAGTGGGTGTAGGGTGGGTGTAGGGTCGTTATGTAGTGGGTGTAGGGTGGGTGTAGGGTCGTTATGGAGTGGGTGTAGGGTGGGTGTAGATTCGTTATGGAGTGGGTGTAGGGTGGGTGTAGGTTGGGTGTAGGGTGGGTGTAGATTTGTTATGGAGTGGGTGTAGGGTGGGGGTAGGTTGGGTGTAGGGTGGGTGTAGATTTGTTATGGAGTGGGTGTAGGGTCATTATGTAGTGGGTGTAGGTTGGGTGTAGGGTGGGTGTAGATTCGTTATGGAGTGGGTGTAAGGTGGGTGTGGGGTGGGGGTGGGTGTAGGGTGGGTGTAGGTGGGTGTAGGGTGGGTGTAGGTTGTTATGGGTCATTAGCTTTGGACCAGAAGCTGAATCGAATGGTTAAAGCTCAAAATGCTAATAGATAACACTTAAAAACAGCTAATAGATAAAAATCAGCTCAAATATTCAAGCATTCAAAACCACAGCTCAGATTCACAGAGTGATGAAGGTGGAGGTGGAGGTCCTCATCATGATGGAGTGGAGGTGGAGGTCCTCATCATGATGGAGTGGAGGTGGAGGTCCTCATCATGATGGAGTGGAGGTGGAGGTCCTCATCATGATGGAGTGGAGGTGGAGGTCCTCATCATGCTTTCAACCTCTGCTGACAGTCTGAGGTTTTAACTTTAAAGAAGCCAAAATAGAAGCAATTTTGGTGAAAAAGCCTCATATAAATCTGGCAAAACAAAGCAGATAGAAGGATGACAAGAGTGTGTGTGTCAGTAGTGTGTGTGTCAGTAGTGTGTGTGTCTGCTACTCCTGAAACATCTCAGCAGCTACGCCAACAAAACAAAACACAATGAGAGCGTCGCAAACTACAGGAAACAGACCTAAAATAATGCACAGAAGTAATACACAGGAAATACACACAAAACAAACACAAACACAAAACAAACACACAAAACAAACACACGAAACAAACACACGAAACAAACACACAAAACAAACCCACGAAACAAACACACGAAACAAACACACGAAACAAACACACGAAACAAACACGAAACAAACACACGAAACAAACACACGAAACAAACACACAAAACAAACACACAAAACAAACACAAAACAAACACATGAAACAAACACACGAAACAAACACACGAAACAAACACACGAAACAAACACAAAACAAACACAAAACAAACACATGAAACAAACACAAAACAAACACATGAAACAAACACATGAAACAAACACAAAACAAATACATGAAAGGAACAGCAGCGGCAGCATAATGGGCACATGCACATCAGTGTGTTTCTAAAGATGGAAAATGCAGAAACTGAACACCTGACGTTAACTCGTGTGTGTGCGCGTGTGTGTGCGTGTGTGTGCGTGTGTGTATGCGTGCGTGTGCGTGTGTGTGTGTGTGTGTGTGTGTGTGTGTGTGTGTGTGTGTGGGTGTGCATGTGTGTGTGTGTGTGTGTGTGTGTGTGACTCACTCTCTGGTTAATCAGAGTTTTATCTCTCTCTTCCACTTCCAGCTGCTCTACAAACCGCAAATTACAAAACTGTAAAAATGTAAAACATATTGGCATTAACAAATGTCACAAGGAGCTTGAAAAAAATAAAAGTGTGTTTCGCCAAAGCAGCAGAAGAAAAAAGGCCCTTTGTCTGCTGACATTTCCTCCTCAGGAAGCAAATTGAAAAGGAGAAATTTTAATTTTGTCTGATTTCAATAGACGTGCATCAGAAATGTAATTAATACACACAGGCTGCTTCCCCACAGGCTGCGAACACTGGCCAGGTCCAGTTGGAATGGGAAAGATTACTGTTACAAGAGAAGCCACCCCTACTACCCCCTCCTACTGCCCCCCTCCTACTACCCCCTCCTACTAACCCCCTCCTACTAACCCCCTCCTACTACCCCCTCCTACTGC
>JAGXOD010000025.1:10565000-10572500 GCA_020368025.1 Brachyhypopomus occidentalis | reverse complement strand
AGTCGCAAACAGCCACACAGCAGCAGACAGCTTGGAAAAGTTTGGGTATTGCATCAGTGTGTTACAACACCCCACCAGCAAGCAGGACTTCCTAGGTAATCTCCATGGTAATCTCCATGGCGATCGACCGGTTCCGCCCTCAGGCTCCTCAGCCTGTAATGGGCCGTTGGATCACAGGGGTGACTCCGCCCCCCCTACCCGGAATATATATTACAGTCCTGCATTATTGAAAATCTATGACCTGCTGGGCCCTCCCCAAAATAAGCTTAACCCTTTCAGCGCTAATATAGAAGGAAAGCTTTTATATTAGCTGCCGATAGACGTGTTCGTGTGTCATAAAGCAGAAGCCATACTGGGACTGTGATTCTGGCTCAGATTCCTCACAGACGGGCTCCACTGAAACCGGTATGACAAGCAGACATAATGATAACATCTGGAAGGATTGTTAAGCACACCATTAGTTGTATATTACATTTGCGGTATTAACTTACTAACGTATTGACTTATTAGCTAACGTATGTGTGTGCGGGGGGGGGATGGCTGTGAAGTAACTCGCCTTAAAAACAATACAAGTGTAATATAAAAAGAAAACGAAAAGGTATTTTCAGTCTTTACATATGCTACAGACTGAGGTCTGATGCGCCACTTGATGAGCACGTGCGCTCAGGAATGCGTCTTTTCGTGCCTCCACCTCTAGATGGTGCTGTTTACCGCAACACTTTCCGGACCTCGGCCGTGCCACGCAACAAGCGCGCGGTGTCCTTTCCCCGGGAACAGCGGACATCGCTCAGCGCTATTTCCTTCACTGAAACCACTTGGACGAAATATGTGATAATTATACGGAACATTTATGGATATTTTCGTATTATTTAATTTCGGCTTTATATTGTCTGTTTTTTGGCCTTTGTTTGTAATTTGTGTTTTACGTGGCAAATTATTAGAAAGCATACGGTCATAATCTTTATTTATTTTATAGGTCAAAATATTTTCAAGTCTCGCATTTGGGTTTGACGTGGTCCGTGCTGTGACTGAAGTGACATGTCACTTATCTTCGTTTTGAGTAATATTGGGACATTGTTTCATAGCCTAACGAGCAGACAGAGATGCACCGTCGTTTGCCGTTTGACATTCTTCGAGTAATGATCCTGCATGCGCGTGAGGGTGCCGTTTGTTAAAAATAGGTCCTCCTCGCAAATAATGCCCGGGTCTGCGTGCCGCTCCCCGCGTGCTGAGTGACTCTGCAGATCGTTCATCACTTAAGAGCGAAACTTGCGGTGGCCACACGTGCCAGGGAGCGCGCGAGCATCTCGACCTTTATTCGGTGGAGGGCACGCGGTTCAATCGTCTCGTGCAGTCGTTCGTTAATGCCAAATTTTGCCTAAATTATTCTCTCGGTCAATTAATGTTGAGGCATTTAACGGTAGTCTGGGGAGGGGACGCTGATAGCTATCGCTGTGCGCCTTGCAGCCAATTACACGCTGAAATCGGGGCTGGGTGCCGTAAGCTCCGGACCCGGACCGCAGCCTCCGGCGTCTTCACAGGCATCTCGGTCCATTTCGGCACTCTTTAGTGACGTTGATTCGATCCAATCATAAAACAACCCCTCCCTTTCTCACGACGTTAATGAAGAGGCGGGCCAATGAACAGCTAAGGGGGCGTCAGTTACGCTGTAATCACGCCCCCTTTGGGCATACTCAGAGTTAGAGCAAGAAATTCAGTCATGAGGAGGAGAGAGAGCAACAGTGAGGAGCCGCAGCCCCGTTCCAGCCTCTGACAGCATGAAGCTCGCGGCAGCCCGTAACTGAGTGGCGCACGCAGCCCACGGGGTTGGGAAGAGAGCACTACGTTTCCGTTTCTTCTCTTCTTTTGCTTGAAATAATAGCAACGCATTACAACGCCGGGAAATGTACTGGTCTACATGTGAACTTGAACATCTCCTGCTGTGCTGACTCGTGTCTGCGCGCGTATGTGCAGAGCAGTATATTCTGAGTTCCGCCGCTGAACACCAGGCTCGTCCGCTGTGCCGATGCGGTTTGTTCTCGCGAACCTGCGCCGTGGAGCTACGAGTTCCGTGTGGACGGGCGCTCCGCCGACACACGCATTCGGTGCGTTTGTCTGAACATTTCTCTGCGTGTAAAGTTCAATCCTAGACGCCAGTTCGACCAGTTCATTCCTCATTTGTTGCTTCTCAATCAGAAGATGTCTGGCGATCGCTCTCCGTGTAAATGGATTTTTTGTAACTGGCCTGTAATGTTCTGACCTACTGCCGATATCAACACGGATATCCCCTCACATCGGAGTGAATATGCTCCTCACTTTATACGAATCGAGGGGATTTGTACAACAATTCCGCTACCACAAGGATCGGTAACAGAAATCCCGACATCGCGTGCTCCAGTCCGAACGGGGTAAGGCACGCGCCCGATACGCCACAGTTGTTAGAATTACGAATTCAATTTATAGTACCTGACTTAAATAATAATGTAATCAGACGCAATTTTAAATGATTTTATCATTCGTATTTGGTAGTAAAAATAAGCGCACGCTGTGTATCGTTAAAGTTTTCAGACGTTTTACGGACATTTCAGGACTCCCAATACACATTATGTGAGAGATGATGATGCCCAGTGGCGCTGGCTCGCTCCGCCTGCCGTATTGTACTGATAGTCGTTGGGTGTAAACCGAAAAACATTTCCGAGAATACAGGATCACACAGTGTTTATTATATTAACGAAAAAATCCGCGTAATTCGCCGATGACTCCATAATTTTAGGCAATAATTTTTCGTGTCGCTTTTATTACTCTGCAAGTGTTAATACTATTAATACTGAGTCAACATGCAGTAATTATACATGTATATGCACTGCAGCGGGTGCTGCGTGTATTTCTGATGATGCTTTCGCTGTGCCTCGTGCAGTAATGTCTGTAACACCTGTATTGTGATATTGTTTATTTGTAGGGTCGCTTCAGCTCAGCCTCGTCTACTAATGCGCAGGGTCCGTGAAGATTCAGCTTACACTTGACTGCATGGGGATAATTGTTTGAAATAAAGCTGACAGAACACGACAAAATTGCCGTCATGGATTTAAAGGATTTTTACTTATTGGCAACCCTAGTTGCATGCCTTTGGCTAGACCCAGCCATCGCCCAGGAGCTGATTTACCCCATCCGTGAGGAGCTGCAAGAGAATGTTCTTATTGGAAATATACCAAAGGACCTGAACATCTCCCACATGAACACAGCCACAGGGGCCAGCAGTAGTCTGGTTTACCGCCTGGTGTCAAAGGCAGGGGACAACCCCCTACTGAGAGTAATGAGCAACACGGGGGAGATCTTCACCACCTCCAACCGCATCGACCGGGAGAAGCTCTGTCCTGGCCCCTCGAACGAGGACGCCGAGTGCTCTTTTGAAATTGAAGTAGTGGTGCTGCCCAACGACTTCTTCAGACTGATCAAAATCAAGATCATTGTGAAGGACACAAATGACAACGCTCCCATGTTCCCGTCTCCTGTCATCAACATCTCCATCCCGGAAAACACCCTCATCAACAGCCGCTTCGCAGTCCCATCCGCCACTGACCCGGACATGGGACCCAACAGTGTCCACAAGTACGAGCTGGTCAACGGCCAGAGCGCCTTCGGCCTGGACATCGTAGAGACGGCGGAGGGGGAGAAGTGGCCCCAGCTGGTGGTGCAGCAGAACCTGGACAGGGAGCTGAAGGACACCTACGTGATGAAGATCAAGGTGGAGGATGGGGGGAACCCACAGAAGTCCAGCACGGCCATCCTGCAGGTGACCGTCACCGACGTCAACGACAACAAGCCGATTTTCAAAGAGAGCCAGATGGAGGTTCACATTCCGGAAAGTTCTCCAGTGGGGACGTCGGTGGTGCAGCTGCAGGCTACAGACGCAGACGTGGGCGCCAATGCAGAAATAAAATACATGTTTGGCACCCAAGTGTCACCCGCCACCAGGAGACTATTTGCTCTGAACGCCACCACCGGCCTGATAACAGTGCAGAGGCCTCTGGACAGGGAGGAGACTGCCATCCACAAACTGTCAGTGTTGGCGAGCGATGGAAGCTCTAGTCCAGCGAGAGCCACGGTCACGATAAACGTGACCGACGTGAACGATAATGCTCCAAACATCGACTTGAGGTACATTATCAGTCCCACCAACGGTACTGTTATGCTGTCTGAGAAAGACCCTGTTAACACCAAGATTGCTCTCATCACTGTGTCTGACAAGGACACTGATGTCAATGGTAAAGTGATTTGCTTTATTGAGAAAGACGTGCCATTTCACCTCAAAGCAGTATATGACAACCAGTATTTATTAGAGACTTCAGCTCTGCTTGATTACGAAGGCACTAAAGAATACATCTTCAAGATTGTGGCCTCTGACTCGGGAAAACCCAGTTTGAACCAGACCACACTGGTCAGGGTGAAGCTCCAGGATGAAAACGACAATCCCCCCGTGTTCAGCCAGCCGGTGATAGAGCTGGCCGTCATGGAGAATAACCAGCGCGACCTGTTCCTCACAACCATCAGCGCCACGGATGACGACAGTGGACGCAACGCTGAGATCGTCTACCAGCTCGGGCCCAACGCCTCCTTCTTTGACCTGGACCGCAAAACGGGTGTGCTGACTGCGTCTAGAGTGTTTGACAGAGAGGAGCAGGAGCGTTTCCTGTTCACCGTGACGGCCCGAGACAACGGCACGCGTGCGCTGCAGAGTCAGGCCGCCGTGATCGTCACCATTCTGGACGACAACGATAACAGTCCGAAGTTCACGCACAACCACTTCCAGTTCTTTGTGTCAGAGAACCTGCCGAAATACAGCACAGTGGGTGTGATCACCGTGACGGACGCGGACGCAGGCGAGAACGCCGTGGTGTCTCTCTCCATCCTCAACGATAACGAGAACTTCATCCTCGATCCTTTCTCTGGGGTCATCAAGTCCAACGTGTCCTTTGACAGAGAGCAGCAGAGTTCCTACACGTTTGACGTCAGGGCTGTGGACAACGGTCGTCCGCCGTGTTCGTCGGCTGCCAAGGTGACCATCAACGTGATTGACGTCAACGACAACCCTCCCGTCGTCATCTACCCTCCGTCCAACACGTCGTTTAAGCTGGTGCCCCTCTCCGCCATTCCTGGCTCGGTGGTTGCTGAGGTTTTCGCAGTGGATGGAGATACAGGGATGAACGCAGAGCTGAAGTACTCCATCGTCAGTGGCAACAACAGGGGGCTGTTCAGGATCGACCCCGTGACTGGAAACATCACCTTAGAGGAGAAGCCCACAGTCCCTGATATTGGCCTCCATCGGCTGGTGGTAAATATCAGTGACCTCGGCTACCCAAAGTCACTACACACCCTGGTTCTGGTTTTCCTATATGTCAACGACACAGTAGGAAATTCCTCCTACATCTACGACCTCATCCGTCGCACGATGGAGACTCCGCTAGACAGAAACATAGGGGACACCAGCGAGACATACCAGAACGTGGATAATCTCAGGACCATCATCGCCATAGTAACGGGTGCCATGGTGGTGATCGTGGTGATCTTCATCACGGTTCTGGTGCGCTGTCGCCACGTGTCCCAGTTCAAGACGGCTCAGAGGAAGAAGCAGGGCACAGAGTGGATGTCGCCCAACCAGGACACCAAGCAGAACAAAAAGAAAAAACGCAAGAAAAGGAAATCGCCCAAAAGCTCCCTGCTCAACTTTGTCACCATCGAAGAGACCAAACCCGATGACCCCGCCCACGAGCCCATCAACGGCACCATCAGCCTCCCTGCGGGGCTGGAGGAACCTGGGATTGGACGCTTTGACTGGAATGCCACGCCCACCAGCACCTTCAAGCCCAGCAGTCCCGACCTGGCCCGGCATTACAAGTCCGCCTCGCCCCAGTCTGCCTTCCACCTCAAGGCCGACACGCCGGTGTCTGCAAAAAAGCACCACGCCATCCAGGAGCTTCCTCTGGACAACACCTTCGTGGGGGGCTGTGACACGCTCTCCAAACGCTCCTCCACCAGCTCTGACCACTTCAGTGCCTCCGAGTGCAGCTCCCAAGGCGGCTACAAGGCGAAGGTGTCCGCCCAGCACAGCAGACAGGTAAAGGAGCACATTTACTGGTCTATAAGCTCGGCGTATAACTGCCCCCAGTACTGATGTGCTGGGCTCAGTCCTGAGGCTGTGAGTCACACACCTGATAAACGTGGAATAAATAAACCCAGGGCATCTGGTGGACGCGCGTGCCGGATAGCACAGCTTAGACATAATGACTCCCAGCTAAACACATCGTCTGCCCAGCTCTTATGTGTGTGTGTGTGTGTGTGTGTGTGTGCACGTGCGTGTGTGTGAGTCTGAGTGTGTGTGTGTGTGTGTGTATGTCTGCACGTGCGTGTGTGTGTGTGTGTGTGTATGTGTATGTCTGCACGTGCGTGTGTGTGAGTCTGAGTGTGTGTGTGTGTGTGTGTGTGTGTGTGTGTGTGTGTATGTCTGCACGTGCGTGTGTGTGAGTCTGAGTGTGTGTGTGTGTGTGTATGTGTATGTCTGCACGTGCGTGTGTGTGAGTCTGAGTGTGTGTGTGAGGGTGATTTATTTTTTTTTACTTCTACGTTTGTTTAAGCAGTTGTAATTAAAACAATGATGGGTGAATAATTGATCATTTAGTTTTTGGGAGTCACAACAAATACAACTTTACAGCTTTCTAAAGAGTCTGGATGGTGAATTATGTTATTCAGTTATTGTATAAACATACAATGCCTTCAAAATTTGTGAAAGAAACATTTTTTTCTTGCCTGTCTACTTCGATCACCACTTCATCACTAAAACTCTCGGATACACAAAGAAGACAAAGCCCAATCTTTCTCTCAGCAGAGTCACACAAACAGAACCTGCTGGAATAGTCATTATGGGTTTGTATCGGTGTGGTACAACTATCTGACTAGCTGTTTGCCACGTTCTACATTTCTTCAGCTTGTTTGCTAGCAGTGCTACAGTGCTGAACCTTTTAATTTAGCACATAACCTGAGCGAGTGGTGCAGGGAAAAGTCCTGTGCCCTCCGCTGGAGGAACATTCTCCTGAACACACCAAGGCCAGGAAGGTGGAACTGTGTCCGGTCCAAAGCGGATTAGCCATTAATATGTTGGAAATATCAATCTGATCCATTTCCCCAAAGCCTCATTAAAATGAAACGCCTATTATGTCTGCAACACAAACTCTTGTTGTGGAATGAGATTCTCCTGGAGTCTGAGAGAGGAAGAGAGGAGCGAGTGATGGAGGCTAGGGGCAGGGAGAGTGGCCTTTAGGTGGCAGTGTTGCTCTGCAAGGCAAAGTCTGGCTTGTGGCCAACATGCAGTGTGTGTGTGTGTGTGTGTGTGTACCAGAGGAAGTTAAGAGAGGTGTAGAACTCCCCCCTCTCAGTCCCTTTCTCCTACCTTATCTCTACTGGTGTCTTGGTGTGTGTGTGTCTGTGTGTGACAGCTGACAGGTG
>JAGXOD010000025.1:10545000-10560000 GCA_020368025.1 Brachyhypopomus occidentalis | reverse complement strand
CCTGCGGGGGAAAGTCTGGGGTGGGGTCTGGCACACTGAACTCATGCTGCAACTCCAGGGGTTCTGAGAAAGAAAGAAGGAGAGAAGGAGAGGTAGATAGATAGAGATAGAGAGAGAGGGAGAGAGAGAAGGAGAGGTAGAGAGATGGAGAGAGAAGGAGAGAGAGGAGAGAGAGAGTTGTGGAGAGCATTGGGCGGTGGCTACAGAACGTCTCTCCCTTCATCCCTGCAGGTCTCCTCATTACAGCCCAATATCACATTATCCAACATCTCACTCTGGTTTACTGGGAGGGGAGGAACTTGGATGCCACTGTACACACAAGTTAATCAGTAAATTACGCACTAGCTAATTCAGTAGCGTCTCTGTTTGAAGTCAGCTCAGCAGTACTGACTAAACAGAAAAGCTCTTTCAGGTTGCAACAAAAATGCTTTGTGCATGCGAAATATTACTCACGTGAGCTGTATGTCCTGTGGTGTGAGCTGTAGATCCTGCCGTGTGAGCTGTAGGATCTCTCACGTGAGCTGTAGATCCTGTCGTGTGAGCTGTATATCCTGTCGTGTGAGCTGTAGGATCCCTCACGTGAGCTGTAGATCCTGTCGTGTGAGCTGTAGGATCTCTCACGTGAGCTGTATATCCTGTCGTGTGAGCTGTAGGATCCCTCACGTGAGCTGTAGATCCTGCAGTGTGAGCTGTAGGATCTCTCACCTGAGCTGTATATCCTGTCGTGTGAGCTGTAGGATCCCTCACGTGAGCTGTAGATCCTGCCGTGTGAGCTGTAGGATCTCTCACGTGAGCTGTATATCCTGCTGTGTGAGCTGTAGGATCCCTCACGTGAGCTGTAGATCCTGTCGTGTGATCTGTAGGATATCTCACGTGAGCTGTAGATCCTGCAGTGTGAGCTGTAGGATCTCTCACGTGAGCTGTAGATCCTGCAGTGTGAGCTGTAGGATCCCTCATGTGAGCTGTAGATCCTGTCGTGTGAGCTGTAGGATCCCTCATGTGAGCTGTAGATCCTGTCGTGTGAGCTGTAGGATCCCTCATGTGAGCTGTAGATCCTGTCGTGTGAGCTGTAGGATCCTGTCGTGTGAGCTGTAGGATCTCTCACGTGAGCATTGCTGGTGTGGGTCTGCATGATCTCCAGCTTTCAGACCATCATTTCTGGACAAATTTCAGGGTTGAAAGATTTTCTTTCCTCCCTGTAAAGCTTCTTAAACTTTGATGTGAGTGAGAGGAGCTGAGCTCTGGGCTCGAGGCTCGGCTGGCCCGGGCGACTGACTGCTGGGGTATCGATGGCCTGATCTGAGACACACTGGGCAAAAAGTGCCTTGTTGGCTGCAGCTTTGCCTCGGGGTGCATGAGGTGAAACCCTGACGGAGCTCTCAGAGCAGCAGCCCAGAGACACACTGGAAGGCCTCAGTACACAGACAGGCTATAAGATCAGATTAGCTTCTTTTATCTAGATGTGATTCCTTTATAGGCGGCAGTAGCCTGTCAGGCAGTGGGCCACTCAGGCGAGCTGCCTCTGGGTCCTGTGTGAGCTTCTCTTGTGTTGTACGTTCACAGCGATGCGCAAAGGAGGGGTGAGGTAGGAGTGGAAACCCTGCACCTGCCCCTGTACCTGCCCCTGCCCCTGCCCCTGTTGTATACACTATAGTGAGTGTGAGTATATGTGGGTATATACGTGTGTGTTCATATCTGGATAGCCGCCGATTCACTGAAGTAGCAGGAAACTTCAGCCCTGTTCATTAGTGTCATTCCATGTGCGGTGTGACTGATTAGCGTGAGTTGGCTACATGCTAACGTCCCCTACCCCAGAGGCTACACCCCCTCCTCCACCACCTCCTCCTCCACTTGCTCCACCACCTCCCACTAATGCATGTCCATGCTTTGTTGACCCCACACCTCAGGCCCGATGTGCTAGCCTGCCGCTCCTCCACATCAGTGCTGGTTTATGGGAACTGCATAATAACAGACAGAAGCATAAAGCCCTGTGCCGTTGTCAGGGAGACGGGAGAACGCGGATCTGAACCTGGTGTCTAAAGTAGATCAGGTGGAAGAAAATGTTTCTTGCTGCTCCTGTGGACCTGAGAATATACTGTTGTGTGTAAACAAATGCCCTCTACACCTTCATCAGCCCAGTTCCTCTTCCTCCTGCATGTCCGCCCTCATCTCCATCCTCCCTCCCAGTAGGACTGCATGAACACTCACCCCCCAAACACACACACACACACACACACACACACACCCATATGCACCCTGCTGGTGTGGTATTGCTCAGTACTCTGACATTCCGTTCTGAAGTAACCAATCACAGTGAGGTATGTATGCCCCGCCCCCGTCCAGCACCACCACACCAAAGACTGTCAGTCCTGAGGTCTTCACTGACCTCCCCTTGACTGTGAAAGACTGATTCCCTTCCTCCTGCCTGACTACTGTGTGGCTATTGCATCTCTGTGTAATTTATAATGTACTTAAAAGATGTTTTATGTAAATGGAGCTCCTGGTAATCTTGCTTAATGTTCTGTGTTATTCTGTAATGGACTGTTATGGTTTTTTTTTCTTTTTGAATTTCTGTTCTCTGCTGGGTTTGATATATCTGCAGTCTGCATCAGCTCCACGTAGCCTAGTCTATCATTTTTAAGTTTTAAAATTGTGTTCTGCTGAGAATTGTTTGAACATGGCATTTCATCTTTTACATTTGATAATAAATGTTTAAAAAGTGATTTTTATTTCTTTTTGGCATTCATTGTTTTGACTGTGTTACTGTTGCGCGTCAGTCCTCTGCACCAGGACGTAGGCTCAGACACAGAGCCGTCACATCTCAATCTAGAGTTCAGAGCGGACAGGCAGTAAATACCAGCCTGGTGAGGTGCATTCTGGGATGGTAAACCAGGCCTGGTGAAGTGCATTCTGGGATGGTAAACCAGGCCTGGTGAAGTGCATTCTGGGATGGTAAACCAGGCCTGGTGAGGTGCATTCTGGGATGGTAAACCAGGCCTGGAGGGGCGGTTTCACCTCCACATGCTGAGCTTGGACATGGTGCTCAGGAAGCTGGTCAAGGTCGTCTCAGTCCCTCTCAGTCCCCCACAGTCCCCCCTCAGTCCCCCACAGTCCCCCCCACAATACCCCCTCAGTCCCCCCACAATCCCCCCTCAGTCCCCCACAGTCCCCCCACAGTCCCCCTCAGTCCCCCACAATCCCCCCTCAGTCCCCCACAGTCCCCCCACAATCCCCCCTCAGTCCCCCTCAGTCCCCCCTCAGTCCCCCCTCAGTCCCCCCACAATCCCCCCTCAGTCCCCCTCAGTCCCCCACAGTCCCCCCACAATCCCCCCTCAGTCCCCCTCAGTCCCCCTCAGTCCCCCTCAGTCCCCCCTCAGTCCCCCTCAGTCCCCCCACAATCCCCCCTCAGTCCCCCCTCAGTCCCCCCACAGTCCCCCCTCAGTCCCCCCACAGTCCCCCCTCAGTCCCCCTCAGTCCCCCCTCCCCCCCCCCTCAGTCCCCCTCAGTCCCCCTCAGTCCCCCCTCAGTCCCCCTCAGTCCCCCCCAGTCCCCCTCAGTCCCCCCCACAGTCCCCCCCCCCTCAGTCCCTCTAAGTCCCCCACAATCCCCCCTCAGTCCCCCCTCAGTCCCCCCCTCAGTCCCCCCCCACAGTCCCCCTCAGTCCCCCACAGTCCCCCCACAATCCCCCCTCAGTCCCCCCACAATCCCCCCTCAGTCCCCCACAGTCCCCCCACAATCCCCCCTCAGTCCCCCCTCAGTCCCCCCTCAGTCCCCCGCAGTCCCTCTCAGTCCCCCCACAATCCCCCCTCAGTCCCCCTCAGTCCCCCTCAGTCCCCCACAATCCCCCCCTCAGTCCCTCTCAGTCCCCCTCAGTCCCCCCACAGTCCCCCCACAATCCCCCTCAGTCCCCCTCAGTCCCCCCTCAGTCCCCCCACAGTCCCCCTCAGTCCCCCTCAGTCCCCCTCAGTCCCCCCTCAGTCCCCCTCAGTCCCCCTCAGTCCCCCCTCAGTCCCCCCTCAGTCCCCCTCAGTCCCCCCACAGTCCCCCCACAGTCCCCCCTCAGTCCCTCTCAGTCCCCCGCAGTCCCTATCAGTCCCCCTCAGTCCCCCCCACAGTCCCCCCTCAGTCCCCACAATCCCCCCACAATGCCCCCTCAGTCCCCTCTCAGTCCCCTCTCAGTCCCCCCGCAGTCCCCCACAGTCCCCCCACAGTCCCCCCTCAGTCCCCCCACAATCCCCCCACAGTCACCCACAGTCCCCCTCAGTCCCCCACAATCCCCCCTCAGTCCCCCACAATCCCCCCTCAGTCCCCCCGCAGTACCCCCGCAGTCCCTCTCAGTCCCCCTCAGTCCCTCCACAGTCCCCCCTCAGTCCCCCCCCACAATCCCCCCCTCAGTCCCCCGCAGTCCCCCTCAGTCCCCCTCAGTCCCTCTCAGTCCCCCCTCAGTCCCTCTCAGTCCCCCCAGTCCCCCCTCAGTCCCTCTCAGTCCCTCTCAGTCCCCCCTCAGTCCCTCAGTCCCCCCTCAGTCCCTCAGTCCCCCCTCAGTCCCCGCGTTTAAAAATGTGCATTCAAATCTGTTAGATGTTGTCTTGTCTTCATAAACAACATACGTCTTACCCTTTAGAGTCCTGATCAGGACAGGACGCCGCTGGGACAAACACTGTGGACCTGGGAGCAGCAGGGACAGTTCTGGAGAGGCGCTTGTGGGTGGGGCCTCAGGCACAGGTATCAGGGGGGCATGTAGGATAAGAGAGTACTGGGGCCCTCTGACTCCGCCCCTGACCCCGCCCACAAGCCTTCTTCTTTCTGCAGTTGTGCTCACATGTGGGCCTGAGTTGCACCAGCGACACCCTGGTGGTGTCAGAGTGTGTGTCCAGCGTCAGGCTCTATGGTGTGGTGTGGTGTGGTGTGGTGTGGTGAGCTCTGAGCTCCTCCTCATGTAACTCAGACTACCAGGTCTGAACTCTGGGACATCAGCCAGAACTTACCATGGGACATCAGCCAGGACAGGAGTGTGAACCTGCTGCTGCAATAATCCCCAGTTACCATGGAACGACCAATCTTCAGATTTGTATATGTGCTCTTGTATATAAGATTGAAGTAGACAGGAAGTGTGAACCTGCTGCTGCAATAATCCCCAGTTAACCTGCACTGGAACAGACCAATAATCCCCAGTTAACCTGCACTGGAACAGACCAATAATCCCCAGTTAACCTGCACTGGAACAGACCAATAATCCCCAGTTAACCTGCACTGGAACAGACCAATAATCCCCAGTTAACCTGCACTGGAACAGACCCACAACAACTGCAGTTTACATGGATCATACTGGATGAAAATATAATAGAGAGCGCTGGGTGAACACACACTGTTGTCTGGCAAAGAGACGGACGGATTATACAAACTGCCACTGAAAGACGAAACTAAATATGAAAGGACATCTTGAGGATTCTGTGTGTGTGTGTGTGTGTGTGTGTGTGTGTGTGTGTGTGTGTGTGTCGGTAGGTGGTTGGTTGTGTGTGAAAGACAGAGATAGAAGAACCATTATATAGTCATGGAATAATATATGCTGATCAGTCTGAGTCTATTTTTGAGACACAACATGGGGCTCGTTGAGCAAACCTCCCAGACAGCCCAGGTGAGGGAGACAGGATTGCAGACACGGTGAGGTAGTCAGGGTTACAGACACGGTGAGGTAGTCAGGATTGCAGACACGGTGAGGTAGTCAGGGTTACAGACACGGTGAGGTAGACAGGGTTACAGACATGGTGAGGTAGTCAGGGTTACAGACATGGTGAGGTAGTCAGGATTACAGACACGGTGAAGTAGTCAGGGTTACAGACACGGTGAGGTAGACAGGCTTACAGACACGGTGAGGTAGACAGGCTTACAGACACGGTGAGGTAGTCAGGATTGCAGACACGGTGAGGTAGTCAGGATTGCAGACACGGTGAGGTAGACAGGCTTACAGACACGGTGAGGTAGTCAGGATTGCAGACACGGTGAGGTAGACAGGGCTACAGACACGGTGAGGTAGACAGGGTTACAGACACAGTGAGGTAGTCAGGATTACAGACACAGTGAGGTAGTCAGGGTTACAGACATGGTGAGGTAGACAGGATTACAGACATGGTTAGGTAGTCAGGATTACAGACAGGGTTAGTCAGGATTACAGACACGGTGAAGTAGTCAGGATTACAGACACGGTGAAGTAGTCAGGGTTACAGACACGGTGAGGTAGACAGGCTTACAGACACGGTGAGGTAGTCAGGATTGCAGACACGGTGAGGTAGTCAGGATTGCAGACACGGTGAGGTAGACAGGCTTACAGACACGGTGAGGTAGTCAGGATTGCAGACACGGTGAGGTAGACAGGGCTACAGACACGGTGAGGTAGACAGGGTTACAGACACAGTGAGGTAGTCAGGATTACAGACACAGTGAGGTAGTCAGGGTTACAGACATGGTGAGGTAGACAGGATTACAGACATGGTTAGGTAGTCAGGATTACAGACACGGTGAAGTAGTCAGGATTACAGACACGGTGAGGTAGTCAGGGTTACAGACACGGTGAGGTAGACAGGATTACAGACACGGTGAGGTAGTCAGGATTACAGACACGGTGAGGTAGACAGGATTACAGACATGGTGAAGTAGTCAGGCTTACAGACACGATGAGGTAGACAGAGTTACAGTAAGATTCAGAGTTCATACTTAAGACTCATATTTCAGTCTCCATGTAAAGTTCAATCTTCTTTTACAGCAATAAGCCTGCAGCGGGGGTGGGTGGGGGGCAACAGTTGCTGGGCTGCAGTCGCCAGGCCAACGCTGCCTCTGACATCCACTTGATTGCTGTGGTGTTTGATTGTGGCCGGGCAGGACTGCGCACCATGATACTGATTTGCTTCCTGAAGGGCTGCAGGTGATGGAGCAGGTGATGGAGCGGGTGGGGGGGGGCGTGTACATATAGATGCTCTGTGATCATAATGGCACAGGGGCTCTTGGAGGTCTGGCGCTGATTGTCTGAGCTGGTGTTTACTGGCCGTATGTGTTCAGGCCGCCTCAGCCAGCCATGGAGAGGAGGTGAGGAAGAGGAGGGGAGGAGGGTGAGGAAGAGGAGGGGAGGAGGTGAGGAGGAAGAGGAAGGTGAGGAGGAAGAGGAGGTGAGGAGGAAGAGGAAGGTGAGGAAGAGGAGGGGAGGAGGGTGAGGAGGATGAGGAGGTGAGGAGGAAGAGGAAGGTGAGGAGGTGAGGAGGAAGAGGAAGTTGAGGAGGAAGAGGAGGTGAGGAGGAAGAGGAGTGTGAGGAGGAAGAGGAAGGTGAGGTGAGGAGGAAGAGGAAGTTGAGGAGGTGGTGAGAGGAGTTGAGGAGGAAGAGGAGGTGAGGAGGAAGAGGAGTGTGAGGAGGAAGAGGAAGGTGAGGTGAGGAGGAAGAGGAAGTTGAGGAGGTGAGGAGGAAGAGGTGAGGAGGAAGAGGAGGTGAGGAGGAAGACGAGGGTGAGGAGGTGAGGAGGAAGAGGGAGGTGAGGAGGAAGAGGAGGGTGAGGAGGGTGAGGAGGAAGAGGAGGTGATGAGGAAGAGGAGGTGAGGAGGAAGAGGAGCTTTCATTTAATGAAAACCTACAGTACAGTGTGTCTGTTCTTTAAGTGACAGGGGTATACGAACCAACTCAGCTTTAAAACTCTGCCCTCTGCCTCTGACAGCTCTGTCGCCCCAGCACACACTCGTCTTCCTCCTCCTCTTCCTCTCCTCTCCCAGCCTCAGCAGCTTTGTTTACGTGAGGACGCTAACGAGCGGAGCGCGAGGGTCAGGCTTTGACGAGCCGCGTCTTATCACGGCTCAATTATACACTGGGGTGTAAAACATCTCAGTGCCTTATTTAGATGGTGTGATTTAGTCCTGACAGAAGGCTGCATTAGGCAGGGAGGGGAAATTGGTTTCCACTATCTCAGTGCAAACACAGACGCTGACACCTGCATTCACGTTGCACCCGTTTCACGTTAGGGTGATAATGCCCCCGATAAAGCAAATGTATACCGGGAGGGACTTATTTATTTATTTGTTTATTTATTTATCTAGCAACTGGTTAGTATTCCAGTCACATTTGGGTTTCACGGCACCGGGTGCTCTCTGGAACCACAACAGTGCGCTGGAGAGGAGGCAGGCAGTGTGAGTAGAGAGGGGCGTGGCTTCACAGTGGCTGGAGTCTGGGACACGCCCCTTTACATCCTCACAGACGCTGGAGACTGGGACACGCCCCTATACTGCTTCTGGTTGTAATGCATTCATGTCTTTGATAATTGGCTTCGAGCAGAATCCCCATCAGACGTGATGTGTCCCATGTCAAACTGCAACTGTTTATATTCTAAACAAATCAACTAGCAAAACCCATTTTATCATGACAGATAAAAGCACATCAGCTTATTGTTTAGAGGAACAAAACGAGCATCACATAAGGAGATCTGGGAGTGTGGCACTGGAAATGATGGGTTACACACACACACACACTCACACATACACACACACACACGTATACACACACATAGATAGATACACATACACACACTCTCACATACACACTCACACATGCACACACAGACACCCCATGCCTTCAGCAAGATTTAAAATGTAAAAGATTAAAAGGAACTCATTATATATGGGATATGAGATAAATGTTTCAGGAGGAATGGTCTGTGTTTCAGGGGGTGGGGTCTGTGTTTCAGGGGGTGGGGTCTGTGTTTCAGGAGGAGTGGTCTGTGTTTCAGGAGGAGGGGTCTGTGTTTCAGGAGGAGTGGTCTGTGTTTCAGGAGGAGTGGTGTCTGTGTTTCAGGAGGAGTGGTCTGTGTTTCAGGAGGTGTGGTCTGTGTTTCAGGAGGTGGGGTCTGTGTTTCAGGAGGAGTGGTCTGTGTTTCAGGAGGTGGGGTCTGTGTTTCAGGAGGAGTGGTCTGTGTTTCAGGAGGAGGGGTCTGTGTTTCAGGAGGAGGGTCTGTGGGGTCTGTGTTTCAGGAGGAGTGGGGTCTGTGTTTCAGGGGGTGGGGTCTGTGTTTCAGGGGGTGGGGTCTGTGTTTCAGGAGGTGGGGTCTGTGTTTCAGGAGGTGGGGTCTGTGTTTCAGGAGGAGTGGTCTGTGTTTCAGGAGGTCTGTATTTCAGGGAGTGGTCTGTGTTTCAGGGGGTGTGGTCTGTGTTTCAGGAGGTGGAGTCTGTTTTTCAGGGGGTGGGGTCTGTGTTTCAGGGGGTGGGGTCTGTGTTTCAGGGGGTGGGGTCTGTGTTTCAGGGGGGGTCTGTGTTTCAGGGGGTGGGGTCTGGGGGGTCTGTGTTTCAGGGGTGGGTCTGTGTTTCAGGAGGAGGGGTCTGTGTTTCAGGAGGTGTGGTCTGTGTTTCAGGAGGAGTGGTCTGTGTTTCAGGAGGAGGGGTCTGTGTTTCAGGAGGAGGGGTCTGTGTTTCAGGAGGAGGGGTCTGTGTTTCAGGAGGAGTGGGGTCTGTGTTTCAGGAGGAGTGGGGTCTGTGTTTCAGGGGGTGGGGTCTGTGTTTCAGGAGGAGTGGTCTGTGTTTCAGGGGTGTGGTCTGTGTTTCAGGAGGTGGGGTCTGTGTGTTTCAGGAGGTGTTTCAGGAGGAGTGGTCTGTGTTTCAGGAGGTGGGGTCTGTGTTTCAGGAGGAGTGGTCTGTGTTTCAGGAGGTGGGGTCTGTGTTTCAGGAGGAGTGGTCTGTGTTTCAGGAGGTGGGGTCTGTGTTTCAGGAGGTGGGGTCTGTGTTTCAGGGGGTGGGGTCTGTGTTTCAGGGGGTGGGGTCTGTGTTTCAGGAGGTGGGGTCTGTGTTTCAGGAGGAGTGGTCTGTGTTTCAGGAGGTGTGGTCTGTGTTTCAGGAGGTGGAGTCTGTTTTTCAGGGGTGTGGTCTGTGTTTCAGGAGGTGGAGTCTGTTTTTCAGGGGGTGGGGTTCTAGGCCAATCAGAATCATGTGTATAAAAGCCCCACCCTCTAGGCCAATCAGAATCATGTGTATAAAAGCCCCACCCTCTAGGCCAATCAGAATCATGTGTATAAAAGCCCCACCCTCTAGGCCAATCAGAATCATGTGTATAAAAGCCTCACCCTCTAGGCCAAAACACAGCTACAACAGCTACGTCAGCCTCCACGTCAAAAACACAATCTTTTATATTTTTATGAACAACAAACAATAACAATAATAATAATAATGTATGTTTATTGAATGGGAATTAAATGATTGATTTTCTAAGCCAAAATAATTTTACTATTAAGTGAAATTTGCAGTACTAATTACAATTCCATGGCACATGCAGATCTTCCTTGTGGGCCTTGTTAATTATGGGCGCGTGTGTGAGATATGAAGGCAGAGTGGAGGGATGTGGAGACTCTCGGGGGAGGATTGTGTCTCCCTGAGGCTGCTGAGCGTGTAGAATAAAGGGCCCTCCGCACGCTGAGGAGAACACGTTACCTCACACACATTACCTCACACACGTCAGATACTACAGCTTTCACAAACGCAGTACAGCTGTCACTCTTCTGTTGGTTGCCGTGCATTCTGATGGTACGTGTACGTAGGCGTGGCCAGTGATGGGGGGCGGAGTTTGTGTCCAGGCCAGGCTGAATGGCTGTGATTGTTGTGGGAGAGGCTGACGGCGCCAAGCTGTGGATCACAGCTCATTCTCAAATAAAGGTGTTAATGGTAATCAGGAGTGTCGTGGTGTTGGCGTGTGGCCCATCTGGGATGTCTGACACTCACTGGACTGGATTCCACCAGCTGGTATTGTAGCTCCAGTCTGTCTCTCCACACACCTCACTCTCCTGCTACACTCCCTCTCCACACACCTCACTCTCCTGCTGCACTCCCTCTCCACACACCTCACTCTCCTGCTACACTCCCTCTCCACACACCTCACTCTCCTGCTACACTCCCTCTCCACACACCTCACTCTCCTGCTACACTCCCTCTCCACACACCTCACTCTCCTGCTGCACTCCCTCTCCACACACCTCACTCTCCTGCTACACTCCCTCTCCACACACCTCACTCTCCTGCTACACTCCCTCTCCACACACTCCACACACGAGAGCTCCTGTCAGCACTGGGTCTCATGGGCTCAGCATTGCTTGAAAACAGACAGTCTGTGCTTTAATTTGTTTGTTTCATACAGAACACACAGCCTCCTTCTCCTCCACACCAAGGTCTCCTCCACCCCAGGGTCTCCACTCCAAGGTCTCCACTCCAAGGTCTCCACCACCCCAGGTTGTACTGGAGCTCCCGCTCCAGGGCTTCAGCTCCTCTACCCCACCCAGAACCCCTCTACCCCACCCAGAACCCTTCTACCCCACCCAGAAACTGTACTACTCCCTGAACCCCTCTCCTCCACCCAGATCTCCTCTACCCCACCCAGAACCCCTCTGTTAAACACATATGTCCTCTCCTCCACCCAGATCTCTTCTGCTACATCCAGAACCCCTGTACTGTATCCTGAACCCCTCTCCTCCACCCAGATCCCCTCTCCTCCACCCAGATCTCTTCTGCTACATCCAGAACCCCTGTACTGTATCCTGAACCCCTCTCCTCCACCCACAGTGTGCCAAAATTCTGAAAGCTTTATTCATGGTACCAGGAGTAAGTCCTGACTATATTGCAGTGTGAGTGTAGGTGTTAAACTCCAAGGGTAGACCTCTTAAAGAGAGAGAGGGAATAATAGTTGTATTCCAGTAGGGAAGTGATGTATAGGGCCGTATATAATGGGCACCTACTGAAACAGCTCTGGTGTCATTTGGTCTCACATGCTCAGCTCCTTCAGAAGGAGCTGCAGTGTTTGAAATAGACTGAAACTGAGGCAAAATAAACAGGCTAAATAACACAAATGATCACAGCGATTTGCTAATTGAAGGTAAATCTGGCACCGTTCCTCATTTGTTAATGATGCACACGTTAATTTTTCAGTTTTCATAGTTGTGCGTATACTGCCTTTAATTTCTGCAGAGGAGTGTGTGTGTGTGTGTGTGTGTGTGTGAGAGTGTGTGTGAGGTGTGTGTGTGTGAGGAGTGGTCCTTGAAGGTTCTCCAATATCAAACATAAACAATCAATCTGAGCTAAAATGGAGGAGAAAGAAATATAACAGCCCTCCACAACAGGACCTGGAGCTGTAACTACAACGTGTTCAACTTCTCTCATATGTGTGTGTGTGTGTGTGTGTGTGTGGAGCTCCTGTGTGGCATATCATGGTCTGTTGATAGCTCTGTATGCAGTGTAGTAACTCACTACTGCAAACATAAAAGAACTAGCGCACGGACGGTCACACTGATAAATTTAGTTCTTTTTATGTGTGGTGTGTGTGAGGGGATGTATTTATATGTCTGTGTGGGGTGTGTGTGTGTGTGTGTGTGTGTGTGTGTGTGTGTGTGTGTGTGAGCTCAGCCTCTGCTTCACTCGTTTCCTGTAGCAGTGCTTCCGTGTGAGAGAGGAGTGGTACCTCGTGTCCTGTCTGTCCTGTCTGTCCTGCTCCTCCCACCATCTCCGTCACCTTTACTCCACCTGTCCTCCCACCATCTCTCTCTGTCCCACTCCCTCGCTCTCTCTATTTCTGTCGTTCTCTTTATCTCTTTCTCTCTCTGTATCTGTCCATTCAGTTTCAGTTCAAGGTGTCTGTACTGACGCGACTATACCAGGAACAATGTTGCCAAAGCAAATCATTGGAAACTGAACATGACGATTAACATAAACAGTAATAAATTTAACTAATATGAACTATATTAACAAATAAGAACAAAAGAAACAAATGAAACAAAAGGAAGAAATGAAAAAAAATTGACAATACATATAATTAACCAATTTCCAACCACACTGGTCTCTCAGTGAGACACAGTCTGCTCTCTCTTTCCAACCACACTGGTCTCTCAGTGAGACACAGTCTGCTCTCTCTTTCCAACCACACTGGTCTCTCAGTGAAACACAGTCTGCTCTCTCTTTCCAACCACACTGGTCTCTCAGTGAGACACAGTCTGCTCTCTCTTTCCAACCACACTGGTCTCTCAGTGAAACACAGTCTGCTCTCTCTTTCCAACCACACTGGTCTCTCTGTGACAGTCTCTCTCTGGACAGCCAGGAATGTTTGTATCTTCTGTTTCTGTGGCCAGACTGTGGTCACTGAGCTGGACTTGGATCTATGAAAGTGAAGAGATGTCCTGCTGATTCTCTTTGTTTAGGGCCCAATAAGTCTGTAGGTCCTAACTACAGGGTAGTTAGTCTTAGGACTGTCTGGGGCACCAGGATTAGGACTGTGCTCGTCGGTTTAAATGCTTCACACTGTATCGTGTTTTGATTACTGGAATGTACATGCAGCCAAAACGCTAGAGCACTTTTATGAATGGGAAGATCAATGTAAATCTGTCTAATTCTGCCCCGCATGATTAAGTTGGTGTTTTTCTTTGAACTTTTAGTCTTGCAGGATTCTGCATGCAGTGACTCTGTAGAACACATCTCATCTGTTTTCTCATCTCTCTCTCTCTCTCTTCCCACATGTCTCTCTATTCTTCCTTCTTTTCCTCTTGGTCTAAACTGACGGTGTTGTCTATGAATTCTTTGTCTATGTGTTGTCTATGAATTCTTTGGGAGGAGGAGAGGGGAGGAGAGGAGATGAGAGGGGAGGGGAGGGGAGGAGAGAGAGAGGGGAGGAGATGAGATGAGAGGAGATTCAGAGGAGGGACTAAGAGGAACTACCTCATCTGCTTGGTGTTCAGAGACTGTCAGGAGCCCTGGACTCTGGAGGGGAGTTTGGTGTTCTCTCTCCTCCACGGTGCGTCTGTGCTGCTCCCCTGCTGCCTGCCAGATCTGAGCAGCGTCTCAGAACACACACCGCAAGCTGCTACATCCGCACTGCTCACTTCACGGGCTTCTCCTCCATCATGTGGTGTAGAGTCCTGTTCCCAGGGTGAGCCTGTTGCTACTCAGAAACATCCTCTCATGGCAGCAGTCTGCACACTCATGCACGTGTGTACTCACACACACCTGTACATGCTCACACACACAGACTCACACACACAGCCACACAACTATCTGTGTGTTTCAGGGTGACATGCTGCTTGGACCAATTGCCACTCCATCTCTCTCTCCCTCTTTCTCCCCCTCTCTCTCTCTCTTTTACTCTTTCTCTCTTTATAGCTCCAGTCTGTTACATTACTGGCAAAAGTCCAAAATAAAATAAAAATAATAAATTAAAGGAATAAATAAGTCCTGCATAATTGTTGTTGTTTTAGGGGAGGGGAGGATTGGGGCATAGAGGGGAGAGGATGGGAGGGGAGGGTAGGAGAGGAGAGGGGAGGAGAGGAGAGGAGAGGGGAGAGGAGGACAGGAGAGGGGAGGAGTGGAGAGGAGAGGGGAGGAGGAGAGGGGAGTCAGAAAAACATGTCTGCTCTATAACATGTCTGCTCTTGTCAGCTTCTTCCCCTCTGGGATGGGGTAAGACAAAACCCTCCCACTGTGTGTGCTGACATGCTGACATCACTTCCTGTTTTCTCCTCAGCGTTCATCAGAAGGCAGGAACTGCTATGCCTCCCAACACTACCAGGGTCATTGTTGCAGTGTATCATGGGAAAGGATGGTGCTTGTCTTGATTCTGATTTGCTGGTTATGATAGTTAATGACTCTCAATTTAATGAATTTAATGACAGAAATAATGAAGTGATGTGAGTTTTAGGCTCTGTATATAAGAATACATTTCTGTATATGGGACTATGGTTCTGTGAGGTTGTGGTTCTGTATGTAGGGTTGTTTTTTCTACATGTTTATTGTTCCCTATTTGTGAATTCTGTTCTGACAGTGGGGCTACAAGTGATGACCTGATTCTGAAATGTCAATTTGTGTGAAGTTAAAAATGACTGCCATATTGGTTTCCCACCCGCCCTCAAATGTGTGGTTAGGACACATTTATCTCCCACATGATAATACGCCATATTACTGAGCAGGGCGCGGAACGCGCTGCTAGTGCCCGTGCGGACACGTGGGTCCCG
>JAGXOD010000025.1:10507500-10540000 GCA_020368025.1 Brachyhypopomus occidentalis | reverse complement strand
GTCCCCCAGACTGTAGTGTAGTGGACATACAGCGCTGTGTTATATGGTTCCTAACTGTCCCCCAGTCTGTAGTGTAGTGGACGTACAGCGCTGTGTTATATGGTCCCTCACTGTCCCCCAGTCTGTAGTGTAGTGGACGTACAGCTCTGTCTTATATGGTCCCCCTCTGTGTTACTGTCCCTCAGACTGTAGTGTAGTGGACATACAGCTCTGTGTTATATGGTCTCCACTGTCCTGTAGTGTAGTGGACAGACTGTGTTATATGTCCCTCACTGTCCCCCAGTGTACATGGACAGCTCTGTGTTATATGGTCCCCCTCACTGTCCCCAGTCTGTAGTGTAGTGGACATATATGGTCCCTCACTGTCCCCAGTCTGTAGTGTAGTGGACATACAGCTCTGTGTTATATGGTCCCCCACTGTCCCTCAGACTGTAGTGTAGTGGACATACAGCTCTGTGTTATATGGTCCCTCACTGTCCCCCAGTCTGTAGTGTAGTGGACGTACAGCGCTGTGTTATATGGTCCCCACTGTGTTATATGGTCCCTCACTGTCCCCCCCCAGTCTGTAGTGTAGCGGATGTACAGCGCTGTGTTATACTGTCCCTCACTGTCCCCCAGACTGTAGTGTAGTGGACATACAGCGCTGTGTTATATGGTTCCTAACTGTCCCCCAGTCTGTAGTGTAGTGGACGTACAGCGCTGTGTTATATGGTCCCTCACTGTCCCCCAGACTGTAGTGTAGTGGACGTACAGCGCTGTTTTATATGGTCCCTCACTGTCCCCCAGTCTGTAGTGTAGTGGACGTACGGCGCTGTGTTATATGGTCCCTCACTGTCCCCCAGTCTGTAGTGTAGTGGACGTACAGCGCTGTGTTATACTGTCCCTCACTGTCCCCCAGTCTGTAGTGTAGTGGACTTACGGCGCTGTGTTATATGGTCCCTCACTTTCCCCCAGTCTGTAGTGTAGTGGACGTGCTGTGTTATATGGTCCCTCACTGTCCCCCCAGTCTGTAGTGTAGTGGACGTGCGCCTGTGTTATATGGTCCCTCACTGTCCCCCAGTCTGTAGTGTAGTGGACGTACGGCGCTGTGTTATATGGTCCCTCACTGTCCCCCGGGCGCTGTGTTATATGGTCCCTCACTTTCCCCCAGTCTGTAGTGTAGTGGACGTACGGCGCTGTGTTATATGGTCCCTCACTGTCCCCCAGTCTGTAGTGTAGTGGACGTACGGCGCTGCCAGTGTGCTGAACTCTTTATGTTCACCAAGAACATACGACAGCTTCTCCTCATCAGGGAGACCTTTACAACTTGGGGAATATGGGACTAATTTTGCTCTGTCTCTCTCTCTGTCTGTCTCTCTGATTTCGTACCTGTCTGCCATCGTGTCTGTCTAGCCCCGTCACATATTGTTAGAAGTGACCTGCAGGATCTGTTGTGTTCTGATTCGTTTGAGGCTTTGGGTTCGGTGTCAGGCTGATGGTGAAATGATGAGAGCGCTTTGAACTTGTCATCTTTGCATTGGCGTGTGTTGTCATGGCAGCATAGAAGTGCTGTGACTCTGTGTACTCCAGGGGATGGCCTTGGAATACCATCATGCACTGCTGGTCCATGCATGAGGTGTTAAGACTTATTAGATTGTGACGTACTGAGGTGGAATAGGTACACAAACACGTTACAGCCAGAAAGTCCATTCTTCACACACACATACACACACAAACTCACTCACTCCCTCTCTCTCTCTCACACACACTCTCTCTCTCTCTCGCTCTCTCTCACACACAAAATGGCTGTGCAAATTACAGTCAACAACAGTGAACAGTGATACCACTATAAACGGCAGCTAACGATATTAAGCAGAGAAGGTGTGTAAGGGTAGGTTTGTGTGTGTATGTGTCGCTAACTCTGTCTTTCAATCTGTGTCTCTCTGGCCCTTTCTGCCTCTGTCTCTTGGACCAACACACACAGACTGACATGGAAAGTCAAAAGTCTTTATAAATGCAAAAGCAATTCATTAACTGTCATTCTTTCAAAGCCTGCAAAGACAATTATAATCTGACAGGAGGACACACACAATCTCAGATACTCTGGTTTAAACTAAGAGCTGTGAGGACTACTGAGCCTTCCTGATCATGTCTTTATTTTTAGTGTGTGCGTGTGTCTGTGTGTGTGTGTGTGTGTGTGTGTGTGTGTGTGTGTGCGTGCGTGTGTGTGTGTGTGTGTGCACACCCGTGCGCATGTAGAAGTCACAAGCCCAGTCTAGGCCCAGAGGCGGCCTGTTCCACCCTGGCAGGATGACACGTGGTGTGTCCTGAGTGCTGACGCCATGTGATGATCACATAGATTCCTGGAGTCCAGCCACCTTAATGAGAAGTTTCTCACGATCAGAGACGGCAGTCTGATCACAGATGTATGAATCTATTTTACATGTTGAATGGTTCATTCCTGCATGTGGTATAAAATATACCAGCGGTGTATCTACTTTACATCACACATACTCAGTGAATTTAGTGAAAGTGGTTTCAGTTTTATTCTCTTCTGAGGCTGAACTGTGTATTTGTACTGAAACACTTTTGTCCATTTGTCTTTGAATGATCAACCAGGTGAGCTGACGAACCAGGTGATAATGTGACTAACACACACACATCACACACTGTGTGTATAAGTCGACATGTCGGGGACAGAAACCAGACTCGGTGGATCCTGCGGCACAAAGACATGAACTTTACCTGTGTGTGTGTGTGTGTGTGTGTGTGTGCGTGTGCATGCGTGTCTGAGAGTATTCTCAGTGGTTGGGATGTGTCAATGGTGATAATTTCCCATGGGTTATTAAGTTCAGTTTACAATTAAAATTGTAGAGATGCTTTCTCTCTCCCTCCCTCTCTCTGACTCTCTCTCTCTCTCTCTCTCTCTCTCTCTCTCTCAAAAGTCAAGATGGCTTTATTGTCTTGTGTACATTTTAAATTCAGAAAATAATAACAAAAATAACAGTAGTAACAACAATGACAATAATGTAATAATACTACTATAATGGCGTGTGAGCGTGTCCCTGTAACGGCGGTGATGCTGAGTGAGGAGTTTAGACGGCGCAGCAGGATGAGCCAAAGACACTGGAGCCCCACACACTCTTAAACCTTCCACACTTCCTTTTCTCTTCACACACACTTTCTCTTTTTGATCACTGAAGAGTGCAAGAATCATCAAAGCGTTGAGTGAGCTGTCCCCCTAAGCTGTCCCCCCTCTGTCTGTCTGTCTCTCTCTCTGTCTATCTCTCTCTGTCTGCCCCCGTCTCTCTGTGCATCATGTATAATGTACCTTTCGTCTTCCTCTGCTGAGTGAAACTGGGTTTGTGACTGGTAGAAGCTGCAGCTGTAGCCACGTTACCTCAGGATTTAACAAATCAAACCTCCCTCGTCTCTCTGGAGTTACAGAAGTGTGTGCCACTTGTAAAGTTAATTAATTCAGCAGTTAATTATGTAACTGATTTATTGAAGTGAGTGTATATGAGACATCAGGCTGATGGGAGGTTATGCCGTGCTCTGGAGTGAATGTGCTGTTAAAGCAGATTTGAATAACCCTGGAGACCGAGAGACCGAACAGGCACTAGTCTGGCAGAGAGAGAGAGTGTGGCTGCCCTGGACAGACAGGAAACCGCGCAAACCATGAAGGAATCAGGTGATTGTGTTGGAAGTGGTGTGAGCTGGATTTAGAATGATCCAGAATAAGACCTGAGGAGTCAAATGACCTGGTCTGAATTATGAAGCGTGTTGTAGAGACTTCCAGAGCACAATCACCGAGTTTCAGCAGGTCAGGGTGGAGGGGATTACCAGATAGATGAGGGAGAGAGAGGGAGAGAGAGAGAGAGTGTGTGAGAGGGAGAGATAGAGAGAGACGGAGAGTGTGTGAGAGGGAGAGAAATGTGAATAGATGTGAAATAGCTATAAATAGAAATACATGAGGTACAAATGTCAAAGAAAGTGTGTGAAGGAGTGAGGGAGGGAGAGAGGGAAGGAGTGAGGGAGTGAGAGATTTGAGAGCTCCTCTTTGCAGATTGTGGAAACCCAGGAATTGAACAAGGGCTTTTGGGAGAGCACATTAAACCCCAATCCCCCCCCCCCCCTCACACACACACACACACACACACACACACATTCTCTATTTATAATTTCAGAAGTTTGCTTCCCTGGCATCTTTAATTATGAACCTCAGTTAACACACAGTGACGTAACGTTCTGGCCGAACATCACCTGCTCGCTTGCAGTAAAACGCCTCCGTCAGCAGGAGCATGATGCCCCCACCCGCCTGCCCCCACCCGCCTGCCCCCTCCACCCGCCTGCACACGCATCAGTGTTCAGTTCCAACCAGCCTAATGGCTCACAGCTCTTTCCACAGACACCAGCGGGTCGGACATCTGCTACACTGAACGTGCAGGGAGTGTTAATACCTCTACACATTAATGTGTGGCTTTATATTCATATCCAAAGAACAGAACACATTCAGCCTCACATATTATTTCTTTATTATTTCTTACCACATTGCATATAATGCAGAGAGAGATGCTCGGAGGAAAGACAGGCTCACTCTGCTCACTCCACTCACTCTGTTCACTCCTGCTCACTCCACTCACTCTGTTCACTCCTGCTCACTCCATCACTCACCCTGTTCACTCCTGCTCACTCCATCACTCACTCCACTCACTAACTGCTCACTCCATCACTCACCCTGTTCACTCCTGCTCACTCCATCACTCACCCTGTTCACTCCTGCTCACTCCATCACTCACTCTGTTCACTCATGCTCACTCCACTCACTAACTGCTCACTCTGCTCACTCCTGCTCACTCCATCACTCACCCTGTTCACTCCTGCTCACTCGCACTCTCTGCTGTTCTGTCCTGCTTTACTCCTGTGTGTACTCAAACCCTGTGGCTTGGACACAAGACCTTGGTTAGATTCTTGATTGGATGCGTAAATGCAGGCCTGATCCGTGTGTGTGTGTGTGTGTGTGTGTGTGTGTGTGTGTGGAGTATTCTTCAGCTCAGGGACGCCTTTTATTGATGCTGACAAGAGCAAAACCACAAATCAATGATGACTTCAATGTCCACAAGTGTGGACTCCACTTTCACTGTCCTGACCCCTGACCCCTGACTGTTGCCTCCTGATTCCTTGATTGGCTGTTTTTGCTCCCTGTGCGCAGACCTCTTAACCCTCCGGGAGAGTGTTATATATAATTTAGCATGAGGATCAGACACCTGGCCAGACAGAGTGAGAGGGGAAAAGAGTGAGAGAGCTAGAGTGAGAGCTTGATGGCAGAGTGCTCGACTGAAACCACAGCAGGTCACACTGGGTGTCCTTGGTGGGTGTCGATAGGTTGATTGTTGATGCACAGCAGACAGGACAACCCCCTCCTCATGGGGACAGGACAAACCTACAAATCCCCCCTCATGGGGACAGGACAACCCACTGACGCCTCACCATGTGCCTGGGTCCTGGGGTAGTGGCCTCCCCTGGGTGGGGCCTGACGAAGCTGTGATCTGAGCATGTGGGATTATGGGTGTGTGTGGGTGTCTGTGTGTATGTAGGTGTGTGTGTGTATGTAGGTGTGTGTGTGTGTGTGTGTGTGTGTGTGTGTGTGTGTGTGTGGGTAAAGTGGGAGAGGCTGCTGACTTTGAAGCTGTTTTGTTTTGAAGCCTAAAGTGATCCGTGACCCAGCAGATCCCCGTGTGTTATTAAAGCTCTGTGATGATTGGCTGGTGTTTGTGTTTGTCCTGGATACGTTTTCTCTCTGTTTCCTGCACTCAGAGAGGCACTTCCAGTCCTGGCAACAGAAACGGACTATCGATACTCTGTAGTTTTGAGCCCACAGTGGAAGTGAGCAGCAGGTACCAATCAGAGAGGCACAGGTGAAAAGTCTGACCAATCAGAGAGGCACAGGTGAAAAGTCTGACCAATCAGAGAGGCACAGGTGAAAAGTCTGACCAATGACAGCAATTAAATCCAAATGCTCCCTCTCTCTCATTCTCTCTCTCCCTCTGTGCTTCTCTCCTCTTTCTTTCTCTCTCTTCTCTCTATGCAGCTGCAATAGTCTTTACATCACTAGTCTTTACATCACTAGCCCTTTACATCACTAGCCTTTTACATCACTAGCCTTTAACATCACTAGCCTTTAACATCACTAGCCTTTTACATCACTAGCCTTTAACATCACTAGCCCTTAACATCACTAGCCCTTTACATCACTAGCCTTTTACATCACTAGCCTTTTACATCACTAGCCTTTTACATCACTAGCCTTTTACATCACTAGCCTTTAACATCACTAGCCTTTAACAGCACTAGCCTTTAACAGCACTAGCCTTTAACATCACTAGCCTTTAACATCACTAGCCTTTAACATCACTAGCCTTTAACATCACTAGCCTTTTACATCACTAGCCTTTTACATCACTAGCCTTTTACATCACTAGCCTTTTACATCACTAGCCTTTAACAGCACTAGCCTTTAACAGCACTAGCCTTTAACAGCACTAGCCTTTTACATCACTAGCATTTAACACCTTCCAACTCTCATCACTTGTCCATTAACACATTCTTCCCCTTTCTACCCTCTCTCCTTAACACTAGCCTTTAACATCACTAGCCTTTAACATCACTAGCCTTTAACATCACTAGCATTTAACACCTTCCAACTCTCATCCCTTGTCCATTAACCTTCTCTCTCTCTCTCTCTCTCTCTCTCTCTCACACACACACACTTGCACACACACTCATACATGTGTACACACATTCTCCTTAACAGTCCCTACACCATCTCTCCTTCACCATCTCTCCTTCATCTCTCCTTCACAAGGGAAACTCAAGGACAACACATTGTGAGACTGTGAGAGTGAGACAAGAGAGTAAGAGAATCAGACCCAGTGAGGGAGTCAGACACGCAGCACTGAGAGTCAGACACGCAGCACTGAGAGCTCCTACAGGCACCTGCACTGCCCCGCCCCTGACCCTGCCCCTGGCCCCGCCCTGGAGGCGGTGCTGGCAGTGTACACGGTGTTCTGAATGGACAGAATGAGGCAGTCTGGGTTTTGTGTGTACAGGGGTCAACAGGTGCAGTAAGGGTCATGTTACCACTCACATGTCCAGTGTTTCTCATTATCAGGTGAAATGCACAGAATCACCTGCTGCTGAGAGCAGAATGTGCAGCCTTAACCACTGAGTCTGCACGTGTGTGACTGCAGTTTAATCAAGGGGCCTTGACTCCACACATGCCCTAGAGGAAAGGAGGGGCTGTGGGAGGAAGGGAGGGGCTGTGGGAGGAAGGGAGGGACTATGGGAGGAGGGTAAGAGAATTTAGGGGGTGCTAACCATGCAAACATGTACACAAACTCTGTACTCTCTGCACACATCTTCACACAACCCCACACGCACACACACATCTTCACACAACCACACAGCTTCACACAACCCCACACACACACATCTACACACACACACACACACACACACACACACACACACACACAACCACACAGCTTCACACAACCCCACACACACACACACACACACACACAACCCCACACACACACATCTTCACACAACCACACACACACAACCCCACACACACACACATCTACACACAACCCCACACACACACATCTACACACAACCCCACACGCACACACATCTTCACACAACCACACAGCTTCACACAACCCCACACACACACATCTACACACACACACACACACACACACACATCTTCACACAACCCCACAACCACACACACACACACATCTTCACACAACCACACAGCTTCACACAACCCCACAACCACACATCTACAGACAAAGCCACATTTGTACGACTTGGAATTGTATCACTCTGTGACGTGTGTGTGTGGGGGGTGATGGGAGTATGTGTGAGAGGGTGAGGGGAGTGTGTGTGAGGGGTGAGGGTGAGGGGGTGTGTGAGGGGAGTGTGTGTGTGAGGGGTGATGGGAGGAGGGTAAGAGAATTTAGGGGGTGCTAACCATGCAAACATGTACACAAACTCTGTACTCTCTGCACACATCTTCACACAACCCCACACGCACACACACATCTTCACACAACCACACAGCTTCACACAACCCCACACACACACATCTACACACACACACACACATCTTCACACAACCACACAGCTTCACACAACCCCACACACACACACACACATCTTCACACAACCACACAGCTTCACACAACCCCACACACACATATCTTCACACAACCCCACACGCACACACACATCTTCACACAACCACACAGCTTCACACAACCCCACACACACACATCCACACACAACCCCACACACACACATCTACACACAACCACACACACACACATCTTCACACAACCACACAGCTTCACACAACCCCACACACACACATCTACACACACACACACACACATCTTCACACAACCCCACAACCACACACACACACACATCTTCACACAACCACACAGCTTCACACAACCCCACAACCACACATCTACACACAAAGCCACATTTGTACGACTTGGAATTGTATCACTCTGTGACGTGTGTGTGTGGGGTGATGGGAGTATGTGTGAGAGGGTGAGGGGAGTGTGTGTGAGGGGTGAGGGTGAGGGGGTGTGTGAGGGGAGTGTGTGTGTGGGGGGTGAGGGGAGTGTGAACTTCACCCCAGGGTTCCCACTGCTGGAGCCCCAGACCTTCACTCTCATCTTAGAGCTCACACTCCCTCACTGGTCCTTCTCCGTCACACACGAGTGTGAGAGAGTGTTTTTGTGTGTGTGTGTGTGTGTGTGTGTGTGTGTGTGTGTGTGTTTGTGAGTGAGTGTGTGTGGACTCTGTACCCTGTAAACATTGTCCTTCCCGTAAAGGGCCTCTAAATGAATGATGACAGATTATCCTGACAAACTGAGTAAATGGAAATTCCACACACATACAAACATACACACACACACACACACACACACACACACACACACACACACACAAGCTGTCAGCAATACCCTCTACCACACCCACACACACACACACCTATTGACTTGCTGTATCCCGTTACATCCACTTTGCCTGTTAATCATATTCATAAATTCGTAATGATATTCATGCACTTGTATGATGTATATTATAATGGTAAATTATAATGTCATCGTGTCCTGTCTGTGTGCATGTCGTCTGTGCACTGGGTCTGTTGCATTAATAATCTCCACAGGAGGCGCACAGTAATGAGTGGGAGAGTAATTAGATTGATTGACAGCCGTGTGTAAGGGGGCGGGGCAGTGACGGGAGCCGAGGCTGTAAAGTAGATTTAAGGTTCCTGGAGGTCCAGTTGTTCATCACTATTGGACAGCAGACACAGAGAGGAGGTCTGGACAAGGTCTCTGTTCTGGTAGACACTGACTGTCTAGCTCCAGTGACCCAAACCCAAACCCCGTGTTACTTGTTGTGCTGGAAACCCCATGCAGGTGTGAACTGGCCTGCGGGTGACACCAGTAGTAAACCAGCAAGGTAAGGCAAAGTTTACGCGTGTAGGTTTACGCGTGAAGGTTTACGCGTGAAGGTTTACGCGTGAAGGTTTACGCGTGAAGGTTTACGCGTGAAGGTTTACGCGTGTAGGTTTACGCGTGTAGGTTTACGCGTGTAGGTTTACGCGTGTAGGTTTACGCGTGTAGGTTTACGCGTGAAGTTTTACGCGTGTACGTTTACGCGTGAAGGTTTACGCGTGTAGGTTTACGCGTGTAGGTTTACGCGTGAAGGTTTACGCGTGAAGGTTTACGCGTGTAGGTTTACGCGTGAAGGTTTACGCGTGTAGGTTTACGCGTGAAGGTATACGCGTGTACGTTTACGCATGTATCGCAATAGCTCATATGATACAAAAAACACAAGGCCTTTATCTTTTACTTATTCTATTTTTCATTATTATCTTTAATTAGTCTGCTTCTTTTAATCTTTTAATCTTTAAATCTTTAATTCTTAATTCTTGTGTCTTAATTTTTCTATTTTCTATTTGATTTCTTTAAATTCATTATTGAATGTTTTTTTATTTCTATTTTATACCTTCAACAACCTTGTTTTATTTGCTGTATTTTGTTGGTCCTAATAAGCTTCTTCCTTTTCTTGTGCAGAGCGCTTTGAGTTGCCCGTGTGTTTGAAAGGTCTTTGAGTTGCCCGTGTGTTTGAAAGGTGCTGGAGGAATAAACGTGATTTCTGCTTGTTCTTGCTGAATGGGCTTCAGAGATGCACAAACACACTCACCACAGACTCTGGGGTACAGAGGGGGCTGTTGAGTGGGGTTGGAGGGGGGTGGGGCAGCTGGTTGGGATGGCTTGGGGCAGTTGAGTGTGGCTGAGGCTCTGGGGGCAGTTGAGTGGAGTTGTACAGCGCAGCCGAGCAGAAGCAGCTGGTTGTGTAAGATGTTCTTCCAGTCAGCGGAGGAAGGTCCTCGGGACCAGGCGGGGAGAGATGGAGTCTAACGTGAGGACTGGTGCTCTGTACATGTGACCTGTGCTAGGATCAGCTCTGGATCAGAAACACAACCTCCAGCAAAACGTTGCTCATTTTAATAGCTTTGTAAGATGGTATTGTCTGATGGGCAAAACACAGACCTGGTAAACAGTTACGCTAACCTTTCTGTATAGGTTACACACATTATCAGGAGTGTGTTTAGGGTGAGGGTTACATTCCAGCATTCAGCCTGCATGCCAAGTTTAGACAGCTGTTGAAAGGAGATGATCACACAGTGTGTGCGTGCGCGCGTGTGCGCATGTGCGTGTGTTCGTGCGCATGTGCGTGTGTTCGTGCGCGTGTGTGCGTGTGCGCATGTGTGTGTGTGTGTGTGTATGTGCGTGTGTGCGTGTGTGTGTGTGTGTGTGTGTGTGTGTGTGTGTGTGTGTGTGTGTGTGTGTGTGTGTGTGTGTGTGTGTGTGTGTGTGTGTGTGTGTGTGTGTGTGTGTGTGTGTGTGTGTGTGTGTGTGTGTGTGTGTGTGTGTGTGCGTGTATGTGTGTGTGTGTGTGTGTGCGTGTGTGTGCTCATCCTCTTTCCTCTCTCGTCCATCACAGCAGGCAGAACCGTTTGCCAACTGCCAGAGCACTTTGTGTAGGTCAACATAACATTAATGAAACAGTGTGTGTGGGTGCTGCCTGTAACCAGAGCAGTACAGGAAACTACACGCAGACTTCCAGAGTGGAATGTGTGTAAGCTGGAGCGAAAGGAGTGAGGAGAGGAGTGAGGAGAGGAGTGAGGGAGGTGGGAGGAGAGGAGTGAGGATAAGAGTGAGGGAGGTGGGAGGAGAGGAGTGAGGAGAGGAGTGAGGAGAGGAGTGAGGGAGGTGGGAGGTGTGAGGGCGGGAGGTTTTGTAGAGGCTCACTGAAGGCTGATTGGAGACGAAAAGGAAGAAGAAAGGCGAGGTGAGGTTGGTGTGGGGTTAGGGTTAAGGGTTAGAGGTTAGGGTTAATGGTTAGGGGTTAGGGTTTAGGCTTTAGGGTTTAGGGTTAGGGTTTAGGTGTAGGGTTTATGGTTAGGGTTTAGGGTTTAGGGTTTGCATTTTGTAATTCCAGCATACATCATCCAGCAGTGTCTTCCACTCCACCATTAAAGGCAGCGCAGCAGAGTTGGCATAGGAAGCACTACAACACAAACACTCCCGGGGTCTCACGTGGTAGCAGATGGGTGTTGAGAGGAGGGAGAGGAGGGGAGGAGGAAGAGGAGGGAGAGGAGGGAGAGGAGGGGAGGAGGAAGAGGAGGAAGAGGAGGAGAGGAGGGAGAGGAGGGAGAGGAGGAAGAGGAGGAGGAGGAGGAGGAGGAAGAGGAGGGAGAGGAGGGAGAGGAGGAGGGAGGGGGAGGAGGGAGAGGAGGAAGAGGAGGAGAGGAGGGAGAGGAGGGAGAGGAGGAGAGGAGGGGAGGAGGAAGAGGAGGGAGAGGAGGAAGAGGAAGAGGAGGAGAGGAGGGAGAGGAGGAGAGGAGGGGAGGAGGGAGAGGAGGGGAGGAGGAAGAGGAGGGAGAGGAGGGGAGGAGGGAGAGGAGGGGAGGAGGGAGAGGAGGAAGAGGAGGAGAGGAGGGAGAGGAGGAGAGGAGGGGAGGAGGGGAGGAGGAAGAGGAGGGAGAGGAGGAAGAGGAGGAGAGGAGGGAGAGGAGGGAGTGTTAGGGGCTTTTCTTCCACACATGGCAGGTTGGGAATGCAAATGTAGCCACACACTCTCTCTCCCCACCACACACTCTCTCTCCTCACCACACACTCTCTCTCCTCACCACACACTCTCTCTCCTCACCACACACTCTCTCTCCCCACCACACACTCTCTCTCCCACCACACACTCTCTCTCCTCACCACACACTCTCTCTCCCCACCACACACTCTCTCTCCTCACCACACACTCTCTCTCCTCACCACACACTCTCTCTCCCCACCACACACTCTCTCTCCCCCCCACACACTCTCTCTCCTCACCACACTCTCTCTCCCCACCACACACTCTCTCTCCTCACCACACACTCTCTCTCCTCACCACACACTCTCTCTCCTCACCACACACTCTCTCTCCTCACCACACACTCTCTCTCCCCACCACACACTCTCTCCCCACCACACACTCTCTCTCCTCACCACACACTCTCTCTCCCCACCACACACTCTCTCTCCTCACCACACACTCTCACACTCTCTCTCCCCACCACACACTCTCTCCTCCCCACACACTCTTGTGCTCATCGAAGACCAAATGACATTAAATATTTGCACTCTATGCTTTGGCTCATTGGATTTGATTTGGTTCAGGACCTGTGTGTGTGTGTGTGTGTGTGTGTGTGTGTGTTTGCTGCCAAACCTGGTGCGGTTATGTTCTGTGTTCGTCATTCAACATCAGCTGAGATGTCACCACTCTGATCACACACTGATTGGCTCCACCACTCTGATCACACTCTGACTGGATCCACCACTCTGACTGGATCCACCACTCTGATCGACGTCACACTCCGTCAGTGTGATGGGTTTCACACATGTTTATGTTCTGTGTTCAACAAACTACTAATAGAGATCTAATAGAGATCAGGGCTCTTAGGGAACTAAATAGAGATCTAATAGAGATCAGGGCTCTTAGGGATATAATAGAGATCTAATAGAGACCAGGGCTCTTAGGGATCTAATAGAGATCTAATAGAGACCAGGGCTCTTAGGGATCTAATAGAGATCTAATAGAGATCAGGGCTCTTAGTGATCTAATAGAGATCAGGGCTGTTGTGTTGGGGATGGAGTGTATCCTGGTGGCAGTGAGGAGAGTCCTGTGTCTCAGACGCTGTCCCCAAATTGCATAACTCGTGTCCTGCTCACGTCCTGCTTATGCTTCGCTCCGTTGGGTCAGTGACGTCATGTGGTTGTGACTGTTTCTGTAGTGCAGTCTTCTCTGTGTAGGGGTGTGTGTGTGTGTGTGACTACTGTGATTGCTGTAAACGTGGAGTTGTAACCCTGAATGTCCTTGTATTTTAAGGGGACCCTAACCCGCACCCGCACCGAGCTGAACCCTGACTATTTGGACCTGCGTTCCCGAACAGACCTGAACCCGGAATACTGGACCCCCTGCACCCCACTAGTGAGTACACCCTGACTCCGCCTCCCCCTGACTCCGCCTCCCCTGACTCCGCCCAGTGGGTGTGGTGTCACCGCCCTGCTCATGCCCCTCCCCCAGTACACACACTCCACATGTGTCTGTGTTCAATTTCCATCCTTTTCTCTTTTATAGTAAGATGTTTCATGTAATACCCAGGATGTAGGTAAACCAAAGCCATGTGACCACCTGACACTGATCCTACAGTTAGTGAGAGTTACGCAGCGGGACCCGGGTCAGCGTGTGGAGGTGTGTGTGGAGCATGTGGAGGTGAGTGTGTGGAGCATGTGGAGGTGTGTGTGTGGAGCGTGTGGAGGTGTGTGTGGAGCGTGTGGAGGTGTGTGGAGGTGGTGTGTGTGGAGGTGAGTGTGTGGAGCATGTGGAGGTGTGTGTGGAGCGTGTGGAGGTGAGTGTGTGGAGCGTGTGGAGGTGAGTGTGTGGAGCGTGTGGAGGTGTGTGTGGAGCGTGTGGAGGTGTGTGTGGAGCGTGTGGAGGTGAGCGTGTGGAGGTGTGTGTGGAGGTGAGCGTGTGGAGGTGTGTGTGGAGGTGTGTGTGGAGCGTGTGGAGGTGAGCGTGTGGAGGTGTGTGTGGAGGTGTGTGTGGAGCGTGTGGAGGTGAGCGTGTGGAGGTGTGTGTGGAGCGTGTGCAGGTGTGTGTGGAGCGTGTGGAGGTGAGGCGTGTGGAGGTGTGTGGAGGTGAGCGTGTGGAGGTGAGCGTGTGGAGGTGAGCGTGTGGAGGTGTGTGTGGAGGTGTGTGTGGAGGTGTGTGTGGAGGTGTGTGTGTGGAGCGTGTGGAGGTGTGGAGGTGAGCGTGTGGAGCGTGTGGAGGTGAGCGTGTGGAGGTGAGCGTGTGGAGGTGTGTGGAGGTGTGTGTGGAGCGTGTGGAGGTGTGTGTGGAGGTGTGTGTGGAGCGTGTGGAGGTGTGGAGCGTGTGGAGGTGTGGTAACGTGTGGTAACCCTAACCCAGCTAGGAGGTGTGTGTGGAGGTGTGTGTGGAGGTGTGGAGCGTGTGGAGGTGTGGTAACGTGTGGTAACCCTAACCCAGCTAGGAGGTGTGTGTGGAGGTGTGTGTGGAGGTGTGGAGCGTGTGGAGGTGTGGTAACGTGTGTTAACCCTAACCCAGCTAATGGCCCATGAGGTTCATGCTGATCACTGTGCTGCACATCAATGTTTTCACAGCTGAGCTGTAAACGGACAGGGTTGTTACTCCTGCTTCGATCGGGGGTGAATTGTGAACGCAGGCAAACACGCGCGTCCCACTCGTCCCCCTCGTCCCCTCGTGCGGTGACAGAGGCTTGCGTGTCCAGCTGGATTTGTTTGAGGACGTTCGGCGCAGACACCCCAGCTGTTTCGAGCTTTTCTCCGAGTCTCCAGGGACCTACAGGCCTGCAGGAGCTGGGGTTGGAACAGCGAATGAGATCAATACACAGTGCAAACATGAGAATCTCTCACACACACACACACACACATTCACATGCACACACACGCTCTACTGCATTAGTGAGATTAGTGGTAACAACTTGCTTTGTATCTGTGTGTGTATGTAGGGATGGTAGCGACAGAGTCTGATTTGCACGTGTTTGTGTGTGTGAGTGTGTCTGTGTGTGTGTGTGTGTGTGTGTGTGTGAGACACAGAGAGAAATGAGTGAAAAAAGAAAATGCAATTGGGCCGGAAAGATGAAGGTGAGCGAGTGAGAGAGGGGGAGATGGAGGGAGGGAGGGGAGATGGAGGGGAGATGGAGGGAGGGAGGGGAGATGGAGGGAGGGAGGGGGGAGGCCAATGATGGTGCTGCTCTGGCCAAATGGTTTCAAGACTCTAGTCCTGATGACTCTAGTGTGTCTGTCCCGTCAGCCGAACAACCCGGGCGGGGGGGTCTTCTGGAACGTTCTCCTCCTGCCCTACATTTTGTTTTGTGTCCCTGATCCTTGCAGCTGCACGGATTGGGCTATAGATCTATCTGTGTGTGTGTGTGTGTGGGGGGGGTCTGTATGTAAGTGATTTGACCAGTTCACTGCTGAATGCCTATGAAGGATCACAGAGATGCAGGGTTTAGCTCCTTGCTTCTCTCTCTCACACACACACACACACACACACACACACACACACACCACACACACTCCCTCCCTCCTGCTTGTCTGGGAAGTGTATTGGCTGCTGTGTCCCAGAGGAGTGGTTTACATTGCCAGCCAGATCCGTTCCTAGCCACGCGCCGGTGTGCTTATTTATATACGGGAGTCATGTTGCCGTTTCTGAAAATGAATGGTGCCATTTCGCTGTAGTCCAACGTGTGTGTGTGTGTGTGTGTGTGTGTGTGTGTGTGTGCTGGCTGGACTGTAGTATTATTCCATTTAGCCTCCCTACCCCATACAGAGTCTCCCTGACGGGGTGGAGGGGGGGGGGGGTATTCTGGAGTGGCAGGCGAGATGTTCCTGATGTATGTTTGTGTGTCACTGTGTGGACAAGGCAGCCCGACACTGTCCAGGCCTAATTCAGTCATCACAGGTAGATGGAGATCGTGTGGGTGGAGCACCAGCCTGCTGAGCCGAGCGGTTGGTGTGTGGGGCGTGTGGGGCGTGTGGGACGTGTGGGACGTGTGTCCCACGGAGGGTCCCGCCCCCTGCTGCACCTGTCAGGCAGGGGACTCCTGGAGAAGTGATGCCATCACGTTCACACTGCTCATTCTACAGCTGTCTGCACAGGCAGAACTGCAGACTGTACTGGGGGGGCAGATATGATCCCAGCTCATATTACAGGGCTGCACTATAAGGATGTTCGGGCAGAGATGCATATGCATCCAGAGTCCAGGCGATGAGAGTTGGGGACATGATCCCGTTCTTACGTTACTGGCCGAGTGTTTCCCAGGGCACCGCGGGACATCAGCCCTCCTGCACAGCTGTGGCTACAGTGGAGAGTCACTGTAGTTACTGTAGTTACTGTGTCTTTCACTATTCATCACTTTGTGTTTACATGCATCATCCCCCAAGTTTGTGTTTTTGACTTGGTCGTGTTATTTCCTGGATCAGAGTTCTGTGTGATTACATCATACTGGCAGGTTCAGTGCGCACACACACGCACACACACACACACACACAGGCAGTCATGAAAGCCATTTTGGATGCATATCTAAACAGGGTGGAGCACAGGCGTCCTCCATCATCTAAACAGGGTGGAGCACAGGTGTCCTCTATCATCTAAACAGGGTGGAGCACAGGTGTCCTCCATCATCTAAACAGGGTGAAGTGACATGGTGATCTGCTCCAATTAGTGCCACAGCTACAGCTCTTCACTCTCCACCAAGGGGCCCCGTTCTTCACCTGCTGACTCCCCCCCTCTCTCCCTCTCCCTCCCTATTTCTCTCTTCCTCTCCCTCTCTCCCTCTCCCTCCCTCTTTCTCTCTCTCTCTCTCCCTATTTCTCTCTCACCCTCTCTCTCTCTCTCCCTCTCTCCCCCTCCTTCCTTCTCGCTCTCTCCCTCTCTCCCTCTCTCTCTCCTCTCTTTCATTCTCTCATTCTCTCCCTCTCTATTTCATTAACGGGCTAGCTGGTGTCTTGTGAAGGCTGTGCTCTCCTGGAGGCGTGAGCAGGTGAAAGCCACTCCATTATCTCTCCAGGATGGATGGGTTGAGACGTTGGCCTAAAAGCAGCAGGGTTGCCAGATCCCACTCTCTTTAAAACGCTTTTGTGTCTGCTGTGCTGGGCGTCTGAGCACCAGTCCCAGAGGGTGGATCTGCACATACTGGCCTGCGGCGCTGCAGTCTGGCTCCGTGTCCCACCAGCTCTGTCTCACCGCCGCAGGTGCCCGTCCCTCACGCGCTCGTCCCTCACGCGCTCGTCCCTCATGCGCTCGTCTCTCTTGCTATTGGCCAGCGAGGACTGGGGGGCGGGGCCTGGAGAAGAAGAAGCATAAATCCTGTTCTGATGGCTGCAGAATGATGGCTGGGGGGGTCAAGGGGGTGCAGGGGGGTCAGGGGGGGTCAGGGGGGTCAGGGCTTTGCTGTCAGGTGGATTAGTGCAGGTCGGTGCTGGGTGGAGCTGCAGAGGGGTGTGGTTAGGGTGGGTGGAGCTGCAGAGGGGTGTGGTTAGGGTGGGTGGAGCTGCAGAGGGGTGTGGTTAGGGTGCCTTCAGGGCCCCTGTGTTCTCAGCATGAGAGACGGGTCAGTAATACCAAACACACGACGGGTCAGTAATACCAAACACACACATTTCAGACATCAGAGCTTCTCTAGGACGTTGAGCAAGCTGTGTCAGCACAAAGGGACGAGCATGATGTCCCTACGGAAGCAGAGCTGCCCACCTGGGTGTTGTGAGGGGCCACCAGATGTTTGTACCTGCTGTCCATGTAGGATATGTAGACTGTGACATTACGAGTGTCCTGTCTAAGAACACAGTGTCTAGTAGCATGAGAAGGATAAAGAGCTTCCCGTCTGCTTAAGAGTGAAATTGTGACGGTGGCCTTTACATGTTCAAGGTGCATGTGTATGTGGAGTCTTTGCCCATTCAAACAGCATAAGTGAGTTTACTGCCAGACCCAGACACATGAGGCCAGCGTCTGGGGCGAAACACCGCGGATACCAGTTAGTGGGTCTGATTACTTTTATGTGGATTGATTAGTTATATATATATATATATATATATATATATATATATATATATATATCTGATATCTGAGTGTGTGTGTGTGTGTATATATATATATATATATATATATATATATATATATATATATATATATATATATATATATGTATTGATTGATGTATATTAAAATGTAAAATCCTCTAGCGTGACTTGTTGTCTATGGGCCACAGACTGATCAGGTTAGCAGGAAGTGTCTGATAATGCATTTCTGTTTTATCAGTGTCTGATAATGCATTTCTGTTTTATCAGTGTCTGATAATGCATTTCTGTTTTATCAGTGTCTGATAATGCATTTCTGTTTTATCAGTGTCTGATAATGCATTTCTGTTTTACAGGGTTTTGGGCTCTTGGTCCGACTCTAGAGCTTATTCTACCCTTTTATCAATGCTAATGATCTTTGTTCAATAAGAGAGCTAATTGTGTCTCATTACTTTGTGTTTTATTGTGCACACTTGTAGGGTGAGAGGTGGGGCTTATATGGGCGGGGCTGTGGATCTGGGTCTTATATGGGCGGGGCTGTGGATCTGGGGCTTATATGGGCGGGGCTGTGGATCAGGGGCTTATATGGGCGGGGCTGTGGATCAGGGGCTTATATGGGCGGGGCTGTGGATCTGGGGCTTATATGGGGCGGGGCTGTGGATCTGGGGCTTATATGGGCGGGGCTGTGGATCTGGGGCTTATATGGGCGGGGCTGTGGATCTGGGCCTTATATGGGCGGGGCTGTGGATCTGGGGCTTATATGGGCGGGGCTGTGGATCTGGGGCTTATATGGGCGGGGCTGTGGATCTGGGGCTTATATGGGCGGGGCTGTGGATCTGGGGGGCTTATATGGGCGGGGCTGTGGATCTGGGGCTTATATGGGCGGGGCTGTGGATCTGGGGCTTATATGGGCGGGGCTGTGGATCTGGGGCTTATATGGGCGGGGCTGTGGATCTGGGGCTTATATGGGCGGGGCTGTGGATCTGGGGCTTATATGGGCGGGGCTGTGGATCTGGGGCTTATATGGGCGGGGCTGTGGATCTGGGGCTTATATGGGCGGGGCTGTGGATCTGGGGCTTATATGGGCGGGGCTGTGGATCTGGGGCTTATATCTGGGGCTTATATGGGGGGGCTGTGGATCTGGGGCTTATATGGGCGGGGCTGTGGATCTGGGGCTTATATGGGCGGGGCTGTGGATCTGGGGCTTATATGGGCGGGGCTGTGGATCTGGGGCTGTAAGTATTAAAGTAAAAAATCGCTGTCCTCTACTCCTCTGTGCCATTTACTCTCTCTCCCTTTCACACTCATACATACAGTATGTACTCCCACTGCACACATACTGCACACACACACACATATAGGCACCATATTCCCTACTGTTGGTTTTATCAAAGTGCTTTTTTCTAGACCAACTGTTCCACTTTATTCCTTCCCACTTTGCACTCTGTGTTCCTGACCCCGCCCCTAGCTGTGTGTGTTCCTGACCCCGCCCCTAGCTGTGATCAGTTGAATTCCCTTTGATTCAGTGTAGCAGTATTTCAGCAGACCTCTTCATTATGCTAAGACGCTTCCAGAGGGACAGTAGGCTGTGCTGCAGGATCCCTCCCCCTCCAGTTAGTCCCGCGGTTCCCACACGGGGCCTGAGCAGTGTCACATAGCACAGGAGTTCTTCATCTACATCAGCCACTGAACACACGCCTCACTGTCCACAGCTTTGTAGAACATGGCTGAGGTGCTCTGAGCAGTGATACATCCTCTTATCCATGTGGAGAAGCACTGAGCTGTTTGCTGTAATTAGGTTGATCAAATGGCAGAGAAGCTCTTATGTGTCATTTGGGTTATTAGCAAAGACAAATGGAAGGTGCAAGATGATGTTCCTGATTAAGGGGCCACGTTGCACAGTCCCATTACAGCCAGATAATAGAACAGAAGCTTCCATTCATTTTTACATTTTGCAGAGAGAATATTTTGCCCCCAGAGGAGTAACATCTGGTGGATCATCTGGACGGGGCTAATTGGGCAGAATTAGAGGAAGCAGGACCTCCTCAGGCCTCCAGACTGGGGATGTAGCTCCCCTGTGCACTGCACCCAGCTGGTGGACAGGGGGCGCTCTGCAGCTGGAGCAAGACACCGTCAGCACCAGCAGAACCAGGTTTGGGTCTCCTGGAGTGCCACAGGTCCTGGCCAGCTGCTCTTCTGGACTCAGCATTCATGCTAGAGTTCTGCACAAACCAGGTTTTGTGTCCGAGTCTGACACAAGCTCAACCCGAAAGCACTCTAATTGGACCTGTGGTGCAGGTTCTGTGTTACTCTTCTGCCCCTGTCCTGTTGACCGTGTCCCACAGACACCATCATGCTGGTGTAGGCAAGTGGAGGAGCTGCACCCTAGCATGAGCACACCTGAGCCAGATAACGAACCTCTGCCTCTCTACGCTACCTGAGTCAGGTTTGTAGGGATGTAGTTATGCTGTTTAACTACCCTATCCTGCTTGCCTACAACCGAGGATGGAAACAGGTACAGATGAAGGATTAACATGCAGATGTGTGTAGAGATCTGCTATTGAATGTAGAGATCAGGTACTGTGTGTAGAGATCTGCTATTGAATGTAGTGATCAGGTACTGTGTGTAGAGATCTGCTATTGAATGTAGAGATCAGGTACTGTGTGTAGAGATCTGCTATTGAATGTAGAGATCAGGTACTGTGTGTAGAGATCTGCTATTGAATGTAGTGATCAGGTACTGTGTGTAGAGATCACATACTGAATGTAGTGATCAGGTACTGTGTGTAGAGATCACATACTGAATGTAGTGATCAGGTACTGTGTGTAGAGATCAGTTACTGTGTGTAGTGATCAGGTACTGTGTGTAGAGATCACATACTGAATGTAGTGATCAGGTACTGTGTGTAGAGATCACATACTGAATGTAGTGATCAGGTACTGTGTGTAGAGATCACATACTGAATGTAGTGATCAGGTACTGTGTGTAGAGATCACATACTGAATGTAGTGATCAGGTACTGTGTGTAGAGATCACATACTGAATGTAGTGATCAGGTACTGTGTGTAGAGATCACATACTGAATGTAGTGATCAGGTACTGTGTGTAGAGATCACATACTGAATGTAGTGATCAGGTACTGTATGTAGAGATCACATACTGAATGTAGTGATCAGGTACTGTGTGTAGAGATCAGTTACTGTAAACAGATCAGTTACTGTAAACAGATCCATTTTTGTGTGCAGTGGTGTAAGGAGGAGCATGTCTGTGTCAGAGGTTCTGCCTGGTCACAGCACAGATCAGTTGTCATGGCACCCTCAGGAATCTCAGGAACTTCCGTCGGCTTGTATTTGTGGCTCTGAGACCATGAAAGGTGACGGGAGACAGGAGGTGGTTTTGCTCCTCATCCTGCTGTTTGAGAGTCACAGCTCCTTGACATGTTTGTGAGAATCCATAATATTACCACAGTATAATGCAATACAAACAGCTCCTTACGACATCTCATCACCATATCACAATATCACAGCATCACGATAGTGCAACATCACAATACCACAGCATCACGATAGTGCAACATCACAATACCACAGCATCACGATAGTGCAACATCACAATACCACAGCATCACAATAGTGCAACATCACAATACCACAGCATCACGATAGTGCAACATCACAGTATCTCCTCACTGAGTTGTTGCTGCTGCAGAGAGTCCTGCTCATTTGCCAAACCTAAATGTGCAGTTTGTGTTGATCACATGACTTGGATACTGAGAGTGTGTGTTTGTGTGTGTGTGGATGATTGTGGGTGTGTAATAGCATCAAACACTCCACGCAAACACTCCATCTGTGGTGAATTAGCATAGCAAAGTGTGACCACAGAGAACTGCTCAGACATTGGGTGACAGCTACAGGGCCCCTGGCCCAGACCGGGAGGAAGAGAAGAATCTCTCTCTATCTCTCTCTCTCACACACACTCTCTCTCTCTCTCTCTCTCTCTCTCTCTCTCTCTCACACACACTCTCTCTCTCTCTCTCTCTCTCTCTCTCTCTCTCTCTCTCCTGCTTGTGTCTAACAAGCCTAGCGTACAGTGTAGTTGTGACTCAGGCCTGCTGTCACGGTTACGTACGACCCACACTGTGGCCACTGATGCAGGACGTCTCTGTGCTTCTCAGGGTGTAATAAGCTGTCTGGCCCGGTTTTACCGCTCAGAACCGCCGAGCCCTGTGGAGGGTGTTGAGCTCCCAACCCGCAAGGGATTAGCCAAGTCACGGGGACTTATTATTAATCCATAAATGAGTGTATGGGAGTGTGTGTGCGTGTATGGGCATATGTGTGTGTATGAGTGTGTTTGTATGGGCATATACAGTATGTGTATATGTGTGCGTGTGTGTGTGTGGATGGGCGTGTGTGTGTGTGTGTGGATGGGCGTGTGTGTGTGTGTGTGTGTGTGGATGGGAGTGTGTGTGTGTGGATGGGAGTGTGTGTGTGTGTGTGTGTGTGTTGTGTGTGCTCCAGTTGGGTCCCTAGTGTCCTGTACAGGTGAAACCCTCTAATGAGTGTGTGTGTGTGTGTGTGTGTGTGTGTGTGTGTATGTTGTGTGTGTGTGTGTGTGTGTGTGTGTGTGTGTGTGTGTGTGTGTGTGTGCACAAATACACACATACACACAAGCACGCACATGCACATTACTGTACTTCCCAAACAGAATGCTGGACTTTCTCTTCCCTGTTTCCTAAGATGTCAGAACCACACAGCGTAACAGGGCACCAATCAGAACCACACAGTGTAACAGGGCACCAATCAGAACCACACAGCGTAACAGGACACCAATCAGAACCACACAGCGTAACAGGACACCAATCAGAACCACACAGTGGCCCCTCGTAACAGGACACCAATCAGAACCACACAGCGTAACAGGGCACCAATCAGATTCCAGGGGACAGAGAGCGTGGTCACAGTTTGATTCTAAAAAATGTTTCTTTTGGCATACCGGGTGCTTAACAGCATTATTAATTGGAGGTGTCCCCTACATATTAAGATGTCTTTGAATTCTGATCCAAATGATCAAAGATTTGTTTTTATTGTGAGGTCCGTGTGCAGGAGGGAGGTATTAACATGAAGCCTGTTGTCAGCACTAAGAGAGACACACAGAGAGCACACAGCTTGGCTGTGTTAGGGGTGATCACACAGAGAGCACACAGCTTGGCTGTGTTAGGGGTGATCACACAGAGAGCACACAGCTTGGCTGTGTTAGGGGTGATCACACAGAGAGCACACAGCTTGGCTGTGTTAGGGGTGATCACACAGAGAGCACACAGCTTGGCTGTGTTAGGGGTGATCACACAGAGAGCACACAGCTTGGCTGTGTTAGGGGTGATCACACACAGAACACACAGCTTGGCTGTGTTAGGGGTGATCACACAGAACACACAGCTTGGGTGTGTGAGGGGTGATCACACAGAGAGCACAGAGCTTGGCTGTGTTAGGGGTGATCGCACACAGAGAACACACAGCTTGGCTGTGTTAGGGGTGATCACACAGAGGCTTGGCTGTGTTAGGGGTGATCACACACAGAACACACAGCTTGGCTGTGTTAGGGGTGATCACACAGAGAGCACACAGCTTGGCTGTGTTAGGGGTGATCACACAGGACACACAGCTTGGCTGTGTTAGGGGTGATCACACAGAACACACAGCTTGGCTGTGTTAGGGGTGATCACACAGAGAACACACAGCTTGGCTGTGTTAGGGGTGATCACACAGAGAACACACAGATTGGCTGTGTTAGGGGTGATCACCGTACTGCATAACCCCGCTGTGCTCTGCTGCACGTGAGGCGTGTGTCTTTAGGAGGGTCTGTCCCTGCATGTGACAGGTCTGGGAAGGAGGAGCGTCCTCAGCGCAGCAGAAGGGTCCCCAGTGTAAAGCTCTCTCAGCTGAACCTGCTGATTCCGTAGGGCATCTGCACACAACTCCCAACTCTCAGATTTCACCTCATTCTGAGCTGGGAGTAAGCGTCTCTCTCCCCGGGGTTCGATTTTAGTGGGGCGTGATTAGCTCACTTGCTAATCATGTTCCGCTAATCGTCTGCTTAGTCTGTAATTGAAAACGCCCTCATCTAGTTTCTCAATAAGAATGAGTTCCAAGAACAGAAATGTGTACAAACACACACACACACACACACACACACACAATGTAATCACCACATATAACACTTGACAGAAAGCTCTGTCACTGGTAAGTGTGTGTGTGTGTGTGTGTGTGTGTGTGGAGGACAGCTCAGATGACCCCCTCAGCTGCTGGTATCTGATTGTCAATTTCACCTTTAAATTGAGAGTCTGTTCCACATCGTCTGCAGCCTGAAATGTTGTCGTCGCCGGAATGTGAGCTGGATCCTGGAGGTTGAGCTGGATAACACAGGTTGAGCTGGATCCCGGAGGTTGAGCTGGATCCCGGAGGTTGAGCTGGATCCCGGAGGTTGAGCTGGATCCCGGAGGTTGAGCTGGATCCCGGAGGTTGAGCTGGATCCCGCAGGTTGAGCTGGATCCCGCAGGTTGAGCTGGATCCCAGAGGTTGAGCTGGATCCTGCAGGTTGAGCTGGATCCCGCAGGTTGAGCTGGATCCCTCAGGTTGAGCTGGATCCCGCAGGTTGAGCTGGATCCCGCAGGTTGAGCTGGATCCCAGAGGTTGAGCTGGATCCCGCAGGTTGAGCTGGATCCCAGAGGTTGAGCTGGATCCTGCAGGTTGAGCTGGATCCCGCAGGTTGAGCTGGATCCCGCAGGTTGAGCTGGATCCCAGAGGTTGAGCTGGATCCTGCAGGTTGAGCTGGATCCCGCAGGTTGAGCTGGATCCCGAAGGTTGAGCTGGATCCCGGATGTTGAGCTGGATCCCAGAGGTTGAGCTGGATCCCTTGCATTGCTGCTGCCTGTGTGTCACAGTGTCAGGCAGTCAGACCCCAGAAGACTGTTGTAGGTGTTCAGTGTTAACAGCTCACCAACACATGTGATGTTGTGTGTGGCCACACTGTGTGAAGCTCATGTCACACAGCTCCCAGTCCAAAAGAGCTCAGAGCAAAACCCTGTTGTTATGCTTGGACCTGTAGGCTCCTCCTCTTCCTCTTCCTCTTCCTCTAATTCTTATTTTGGGTATATAGATGACACATTTTGTAATGAGATGTTCCTTTAGGGATTGCTATCATATTTGGTATATCATATTTGGCAAGTGTGAACGTGTCTGCGTGCATGTGTGTGTGTGTGTGCGCGCGTGCATGTGTGTATGTGTGCGTGTGTATGTATATGTGTGTATGTGGTGTGTGTGTGTGTATCAGACGGGTCTGTAACCACTGTAAGATGAATATGGCAGGATTAAACCAGCCTGTTTAGCTGATGTTGGATATAATTATTAACTAATTTGCAGTGTTTTCCTCCACATTAAACTTCATATGTAGCTTTAGCTTTGGCAATGGTTCCTTTAAACTGATATAAATATATAAAGTACACCAAGCTAGAGGAGCAGGTGTTTGTGACGGAGCTCCATCAACCGTGCAAAGTGCTTCACATGTGTATATATGTATATGTATGTTATGTGTGTTAGTATATTAGTATTACCCAGAAGGCATTGCAGTAATGATTCCTGGAGTATAATGATGTGATGTGTACCTCTACACTGCAATGCAGGAAATGACACACGTGCTCTGTGAACTGGGGGTTCTTTGTGGAGAATATAAATCTAACCTCTGTCTACAAATGTTGTTCAGGGAAGAATTGTGCAACTTGAATGCAATTCAGTTTAAATGGATTCAGGGCAAGATGGTGGATTACATATTACGGTAATATCCTAGCAAACGTTCATATTATCCTGAGTGCCGCATGAAGTCATCCGTGTGGGTATTTGTGTTTGTTTTTTTCAGTTGTTTTTATTATTTTTGAAGAAGAACAAATTGATTTAATCTCCTAATCTGGGTATAATTTCATTTTGTCAGATTAAATATTCCTCTGTGAGTTGGGATTCCTTTGACCTTGTCCATTGTAAGAGATGACTGATGAATCCTGCTGTAGGTTACTGTGTTAGCACCCCTCACCTAACCTCCACACACACACACACACACACACACTCCACTATGTATGCCTCTCCACAGTGACTCCACTGCAGCTGTGTGCTACAGCCCTGTGGGGGGGTGTAAATCCTGCAGTCTCTAAGCGTCTTTGCTTATTTTTCTTTATACTGTCATGATCCATTGAGGATCTGTCTGATTTCAATCAGGTAAAATGGGAGGATCATGACAACAGGCGTTTGGCCGGAGCACTCCAGCTTTCAGAGCGATGACATGGCTATCAGCTCGGACAGAGGATCATGTCAGAGACTTCCATAGCTGCGTAGGCCAATACTTTAGAGATTTATAAATATTAATATTTTATCTGTTACTGTCTCATTTGCAGTACTTAAGTTGATGCCTTTCGATTGCCCTGGTTTCCATCAGAATATGCTTGATTCACGAGAAGAGCAGATGAAGTTGAAGGTGTGGTGGTGTGGAGGCTACAGGACGGAGCACATCAGGATCCTTTCATGCAGCTTGGAGGCAGATCTGATTTTGAAGAGAACATTTGGTTCCTCTCAGCTCAGTATTGATTCCTGAAATTATGGCACCCTCCAGAAATACTGAAATGGATATTGAGAGAAGTGAGCTCTCTGAGACGGCTGCCTCTCATATCAGAGCTGTTACTAACGTGTCCAATCAATTCACACATGGCAGCAGAAATCTGGAAACTGATTAAGATTGAAAAGCGAACTCTCTTCCCTCCAGTGTGCTGTCTGTCTCGGTTGCTAGGAGTATGTTAGTACTGACACACCCTGCGGCCTTTCTGCAGATTGACTGATGGCTATCAGTTAACACCCCACTAAACACCTCCCCCTGATGTATGCAGCATTGGGGCTGGAGAGGGAGGAGCTGCCAATGTGATTGATGTGTGAGCGTCATGCCACAAGCACTCAGTGTTTCTCTTGCTGAGTTGCTCCTGTCCTTATGGTAATGAGTGTGTGATCACCATACCATCCTTACGGGAGAGGGGCGGAGCTATCTTTACCCCGCCCACGTCTAAATTCTGCTTCACACCATTCTGACAGATGCAGAATACTGAGTGTGAGTGTGTGTGAGTGTGTTTGTGCGTGTGTGTGATCAAACGGGACCGGTGCTGGTGCTCCTGAAACATAGGTCTGTATGGGCGGAGGTCTGTATGGGCGGAGGTCTGTATGGGCGGAGGTCTCGCGTGTGTGGCAGACTAATGAAGTGGCTTCACTTCAGTCCCTCTGCTTTGTGGCCTTGGTGTGCCGTTTATGTCCTGGTGGATGTAGTTTTAATGGATGTGCTCCACCTGCTGTATGTGCCCACAGTCCATCAGCAGTTCACCACCTCCCCCCTTTGGATTGTAACTACCTCCAAGACAATTAATTGAACAGTAAATAGCTTTTGTCAATGATCACTTACCATATTATTCATCCATTTCAGTTCAGATCAACCATGTAATTGCGTGAATGCTTTCATCCACAAACAGGACTGCTGCGGATAATGTGCTAGCAATGTGCTTGCAGACACACACACACGCACACACACACACACACACACACACACACACACAAACAGGACTGCTGTGGATAATGTGCTAGCAATGTGCTTGCAGACACACACACACACACACACACACACAGGACTGCTGTGGATAATGTGCTAGCAATGTGCTTGCAGACACACACACACACACACACACACATTGCACCTTGCGCACACACACACAAACACACACACACACACACACTCATCATGCATAACTCACACAAATATGCACACACACAAAGGTGAAGAATATTTTGTGTCCGGAAGTGGAGCCTTTGAGATTTCTAATATTTCCATAATGCAAGAATTATTATCGCCCATCTCTGTGAGGTCAGCCTGGGCCCCGCCCAACTCTGTGAGGTCAGCCTGGGCCCCGCCCATCTCTGTGAGGTCAGCCTGGGCCCCGCCCATCTCTGTGAGGTCAGCCTTGGCCCCGCCCATCTCTGTGAGGTCAGCCTGGGCCCCGCCCATCTCTGTGAGGTCAGCCTTGGCCCCGCCCATCTCTGTGAGGTCAGCCTGGGCCCCGCCCATCTCTGTGAGGTCAGCCTGGGCCCCGCCCATCTCTCTTGCACGCTTAAGGGCCAGGAGTGAAGCTAACAGAAACATCAAAGCATCCAAACACATTCTGTCTCTTCATCTCTTCAGCTCAGATACGCAGTAACAGGAGGGACATTACAGCACTTATTCCATGCAACTCTTTTTTTTCATTTTATATTTATTTTTTTCTAAAATACTGAAAGATTTCTTCTCTTTCATGCTTGCTAAGTCTTATTACATACCACCCGGAGGGTAAAAAATCAATTTGTGGAGCTTAAACAGAAATGCCAATTTCATTTTCTACCAGTGGAAAAATGTGTTGTACAGCAAAAAACTATATATATATATATCTTTTCCGATGCTGTCAGGTACCTGGGGCCCAACATCCACACAGGGAGCACTGTGGCTGCTCAGCCTGGTTATGTGGTGCAGGCCACACCCACCTTATTGACCGTGCAGTGAGGTAGTGGTGCAGGCCACGCCCACCTTATTGACCGTGCAGTGAGGTAGTGGTGCAGGCCACGCCCACCTTATTGACTGTGCAGTGAGGTAGTGGTGCAGGCCACGCCCACCTTATTGACCGTGCAGTGAGGTAGTGGTGCAGGCCACGCCCACCTTATTGACCGTGCAGTGAGGTAGTGGTGCAGGCCACGCCCACCTTATTGACTGTGCAGTGAGGTAGTGGTGCAGGCCATGCCCACCTTATACACCTTATGCATGTATGTACACACACACATATAGCTTCTGCCATGAGCTGTTCCTCCTCTGTGTCACTGTATTTCTCTGTCTCTGTGTCTCTGTCTCTCTGTCTCTCTGTCTCTGTGTCTCTCTGTCTCTCTGTCTCTGTGTCTCTGTGTCGCTGTGTCTCTGTGTCTCTGGAGTTACAGATACTAAAGTTTCTCTTTTCTCGTTTGCATGTTGCTTGTTTTCCTGTTATTCCGGGCGGACAGATCTGTGTGTCACTGACCAGTTGTGGCTTTGTTTGACTTCCTTCTTTTAGATGTTCCTGTCATAATAAGTGTGTTTTAAGGCCTGTTTCTGTTGTGATTCAATATAAACAGAGTTGGAGTGAGGGGCTATGCGGGGTTGCTGTGTCAGGCGGAGCTTTCTGCCTCGTGTGTGTGTGTGACGGCGGACGAGGTGCTGGTATGGAGGGCATCTGTGCGATGATCCTCTAGCACGTTCAGTGTGTGGGCGGGAGAGAGGAGGTACCCCCAGCAGGACTGGAGCCAGTCTGATAATGAGCACTGCAGAACGCTGTTCTCTCCCTCCCTCCCTCTCCTCATCTCTCTCTCCCTCCCTCTCTCCTCATCCCTCTATTCCTGTGTCTCTTCCTTGACACGTGTGTTTGAAGTAAATACTTGCTCATTTGTGCGGGTGGGGTGTGTACAGTATCTCAGGCGCACTGGGTGACCCACTTCTGTGAGCCTGTCTCTGCTGCTCCCATGATGCATCTGTGGGGCTGCACGGCGCCACTAATTGGTTATAAACACGTTGCCTTTCTGCTCTGGGATGTGAGCGGCTCGTTTGGAGGCGTTACCGGTTTGCAGTTTAAAGTACTTTGTTTGGTGATGAATAATGAAGGAGCCTGGGCATTGGGCGGGTCTTACCAAACGCTCCTCCCCTCCCTGCTCTCTGATTGGACGTGTGGAGTGATGTCTGAAGTGTGGAACACTGTCTGTTTGCTGCTCTTTCCAGATGCAACCTTTAAGTATTTATTAACACCATGACAACATGTCTTCCCTTCCACAAGCTACAGTTTTAGGTATATTGCCGTGACAACCGATGGGTGATGCTTCTTAGAGGGCAGTGATTCTTAAAAAGATGGCCTTGGGGCAGGGCTAATGAATTCTGTTTGAAGGCAATTTGATATTTTCAGTTACTTTGAATGGATTAAACTCAAAATGTCATCCCAGAGAGGGGTTTCTGGGAGGGGTTACTTTCATGCCTTGGGTGTCATCATTTTGGGGGTCAAAGGTCAACCCCTGGTGGAGATCTGAGCTCCTGGCTTGCCTGCACTGCTACCCAGCGGAGTTTGGACAAAAGAAGAGCAGCGTGATCGTAATGGCGTCCTGAGCAGCTGTGGAGAGCTGAGGCAGGTGTGTGGCCTGCAGGTGTGTGGCTGAGGCAGGTGTGTGGCTGAGGCAGGTGTGTGGCTGAGGCAGGTGTGTGGCTGAGGCAGGCGTGTGGCTGAGGCAGGTGTGTGGCTGAGGCAGGCGTGTGACTGAGGCAGGCGTGTGGCTGAGGCAGGTGTGTGGCTGAGGCAGGTGTGTGGCTGAGGCAGGTGTGTGGCTGAGGCAGGTGTGTGGCTGAGGCAGGCGTGGGACTGAGGCAGGCGTGGGACTGAGGCAGGTGTGTGGCTGAGGCAGGTGTGTGGCTGAGGCAGGTGTGTGGCTGAGGCAGGTGTGTGGCTGAGGCAGGTGTGTGGCTGAGGCAGGTGTGTGGCTGAGGCAGGCGTGTGACTGAGGCAGGCGTGTGGCTGAGGCAGGCGTGTGGCTGAGGCAGGTGTGTGGCTGAGGCAGGTGTGTGGCTGAGGCAGGTGTGTGGCTGAGGCAGGCGTGCTGAGGCAGGCGTGCGACAGAGGCAGGCGTGCGACAGAGGCAGGCGTGTGGCTGAGGCAGGCGTGTGGCTGAGGCAGGCGTGTGGCTGAGGCAGGCGTGCGACAGAGGCAGGTGTGTGGCTGAGGCAGGTGTGTGGCTGAGGCAGGTGTGGGACTGAGGCAGGTGTGTGGCTGAGGCAGGTGTGTGGCTGAGGCAGGCGTGTGACAGAGGCAGGCGTGTGACAGAGGCAGGCGTGTGACAGAGGCAGGTGTGACAGAGTGGCCTGCAGGTGTGTGGCTGAGGCAGGTGTGGGACTGAGGCAGGTGTGGGACTGAGGCAGGTGTGGGACTGAGGCAGGTGTGTGGCGTCTCTCTGAGCTCAGCCTCTCCCCATGGAGGACATTAGGCTCAAGATACAACCAGCCACTCAGTGTAATTGCAGATCTGTGTAGACTGTGTGTGTGTGTGTGTGTGTGTGTGTGTGTGTGTGTGTCTGGTGGATACAGTGCTCCGTCACTGCATTGCTGTCTGATCAGTTCTGCATGTTCATTTTTCATCTCCTGCATTATAAACGCTGCTTATTTGCCCCCTCTGAGCTCTGGGGTATATGTGTCTGTGGGAGCTCCTCTTCCTCACAGCTCTTACGCTGCTTATTTGCCCCCTCTGAGCTCTGGGGTATATGTGTCTGTGGGAGCTCCTCTTCATCACCGCTCTTATATTGCTTGTTTGCCCCCTCTGAGCTCTGTGGTATATGTGTCTGTGGGAGCTCCTCTTCCTCACAGCTCTTACGCTGCTTATTTGCCCCCTCTGAGCTCTGGGGTATATGTGTCTGTGGGAGCTCCTCTTCCTCACAGCTCTTACGCTACTTATTTGCCCCCTCTGAGCTCTGGGGTATATGTGTCTGTGGGAGCTCCTCTTCCTCACAGCTCTTATGCGTGACACTAAATAATGAATATTTATGATGTGGAATCTGTCAGAGGCACTTCCTCCTCCTCCTCTTCCTACTCTCCCTCCTCTTCCTCCTCTCCCTCCTCTCCGTCCCTGCCGAGCCGCCGCGGTTTATGATGAATCAGGCGACTTTGGGCTTATTAGATTAAGGAAGAAAAACGTCCCGACAGTCCCGACAGTCCCGACAGTCTAGCTGCCAAAGTCCTGCAGGCTGTAAATCTTCCCTTACTGTCAATAAGACAATTAATACGTCCTCTGGGAGAGCAAAGAACCTGGTGTACTGGTAGTGTGTCCTGTCCTACAAACTGTGTGTGTGTGAGTATGAGGGTGTGTGTGTGTGTGTGTGTGAGTGTATGTCCTACTGAACTTTTAATCTTAACCACAGATTCACTCTCCAAATGCAGAAAAAAATGAGGCAAAATAATAAAAATTGTTCATAAAAATAAAAATCAATACATATTTGTTCAGGCAGATGGAGTGTGTTCTACAGGGTGGAGTGTGTTCTACAGGGTGGGGTGTGTTCTACAGGGTGGAGTGTGTTCTACAGGGTGGGGTGTGTTCTGGGTTTATCAGGGGCAGCTGGTTGTATCAGTGTGTCGGTGCTACAGAGAGGTCACCTCCCCTGGG
>JAGXOD010000025.1:10435000-10502500 GCA_020368025.1 Brachyhypopomus occidentalis | reverse complement strand
ACGCAGCGCAGACGTTCAGAGGGTTGGATGCACGTGGGCTGCAGATACAGGGAGTGTGTTCTGCAGACATAGTTTTGAGCTGAGTGTGAAAACTAAGACTGTAAATCTCTCACCCTGCAGTATGTCACTCTATCAGCTGAAGTGATTCACAGAAACCTGTCAAAAGGACGTCTCATGTTTGCAGAGTGCATGTGTACTGGGCTGCGTTTGCAAGTGCTGCCTCCTGAATCCCTGGAGTCTGGACCAGTTTGCTCAGACCCCTGATATAGCACACACGCTACACCTGCTAATGCAGTTCTGATAGGGAACAGGTGTGAATGAGCAGGATCTGGGGCTGGGGGCCTGGGTGAAGCGTCCGCTGAGAGAGTGGAGCTGGATCGCTCGCGTTCAGACCGCAAAACAACCTGAATGATCTAATTAGTTCAAACCAGCAGGTGGAAGTAATTAGTGATGTCCACTGGGAGGAAGTTATGGAGGACTGTAGACTTTTGGAAATGAACTGAAAGAATACACTGCTTAGAGAGAGAGGGGGAGGGGAGAGAGAGAGAGAGAGAGAGAGAGGGATGGTCAGCTGTTTGTTTGTAAACTACAGTTGGGACCTAAAGCCCAGTGAGGCATTCTTCCCAGTGCCTGTGTGTGAACACACTATCGTAGAGAGAGAGGGATGGAGGGAGAGATGGAGGGAGGGGTTGGGGATGGAGGGATGGATAGAGGGCGGGGTTGGCAGGCAGAGTATAGTACAGTTTATCTAACAGGCTGTAACTCTTTGGGTACACACACATAAATGAATCAGTTTGCTCACATACAGTATGGTAGAGGTAGTCACATGTACACTAGTCACAGGTCTATTCACACACTCACATAAAGTGAGAGAGGTTTGGGGATGGGGGTGAGACGTATCCACCACAGGCTGGGGTGATCAGTCCTATGTGTGTGTTTCAGTTTTGGTGTGTGTGTGTTTCAGTTTTGGTGTGTGTGTGTTTCTGTGTCGGTGTGTGTGTGTTTGTGTTGGTGTGTGTGTGTTTCTGTTTTGGTGTGTGTGTGTTTCTGTTTTGGTCTGCGTGTGTTTCTGTTTTGGTGTGTGTGTGTTTCTGTTTTGGTGTGTTTCTGTGTTGGTGTGTGTGTGTGTGTGTGTGTGTGTGCACTGTGCTTGTTGATCATGTGTATCTGATCAGAAAGGTCCTGTTTAATAGTTCTGGCTCTTTCCTTGAACACTTGCACCTGGTTGCATCACCGGCTAATGGCCTTAAAATATCACCTGTTGACCGAGACTGTGAGCTGTGTTTGGACAGTGAGCGTGTTGACTCCTGCTGACCTGATTCTCAGCCTGTGGTGGTGCAGACTAGACGCAGTACATCACCTTATCGCCCTGGCAACGAGGATGCAGAGAACTCGCGCTCAGATTCCACACCAGGCAACACTGTGACGTTGGGCTCCTAAACACCCTACACCTCAACACTGTGATGTTGGGCTCCTAAACACCCTACACCTCAACACTGTGACGTTGGGCTCCTAAACACCCTACACCTCAACACTGTGACGTTGGGCTTAAACATTGTCATATTGAACACTGATGTTCAGTGTGGTGAACAGGCATTAACACAGTATAGTTTTGAGTTCTTAAACACTATCACGCTGAACAAAATGTGGTGTAACTATTGGACTGAGAAGTGTGGTGTTGAGCTCTGGACTGAACACACTATGGTGGCGAGGTTAAACACGCTCACTTTTACTCTACACCTGCTTATCCATGACAACAAGATCACAGTGACTAGAACGAGAACCACTATGACTACTGCAAAGGTAGCAGCAACACAGCTACATGTGTATAACTGACTCAGGGTGCCTGATGGGAACAGAGGAGGCGTGGCCTCCCAGTGTTCCTAATTGGAACAGAGGAGGCGTGGCCTCCTGGACTATGTTTGTGTGACAGTCGTCATGGATCATGGCCCAGTACTCCAGGGAAGGCTCAAGGAGAGGAGACAGTGCCTGCCAGGCAGTGTGCTGATGTGGTTATGATAATCCCAGTGCCTGCCAGGCAGTGTGCTGATGTGGTTATGATAATCCCAGTGCCTGCCAGGCAGTGTGCTGATGTGGTTATGATAATCCCAGTGCCTGGCAGGCAGTGTGCTGATGTGGTTATGATAATCCCAGTGCCTGCCAGGCAGTGTGCTGATGTGGTTATGATAATCCCAGTGCCTGCCAGGCAGTGTGCTGATGTGGTTATGATAATCCCAGTGCCTGCCAGGCAGTGTGCTGATGTGGTTATGATAATCCCAGTGCCTGGCAGGCACTGTAGTAATGCTTGACTCCTCATTCCTGCGGGTTTCTAACAGCTGTTGATGCCGAGGGCTCCTGACATCAGGGGGTGAGTGTGCTTGGATTATCCTCCGTTACTTGTTTTAAGATGAATTCTTCCTCTTTGCGGATTTTTCTCTGTTGTTTCTCGTACTGTTTAATCAGGCAGGATCAGATGTCAGAATGATGAGCCTCTTATGTGCTTGTGATCTAAATCTGCTCCTGAGGTTGTGGAAGGGCATGGACACTAAACACCCCTCCTGCCCCCTCTACCTGCCCTGTGCTCAATCACATGAGGGCATATTTGATCAGTACCCTCCCACGTGCATGCTCTGTGTGTTTGTATGTGTGTGTGTGTGTGTGTGTGTGTGTGTGTGTGTACTTTTCCTGTTACTCCAGCTGAGTTAGCGTAGGTGTGTGTGTGTATATATATATGTGTGTGTGTGTGTGTGTGTGTGTGTGTACTTTTCCTGTTACTCCAGCTGAGTTAGCGTGTGTGTGTGTGTGTGTGTGTGTGTGTGTGTGTGGGGTAGGTTTGTGCCGATCTCGTTTTCGTCCTCTGAAGCTGCTCCTGAGTCATTATCACAGCACGTTCGCCTGTGGAAGCATTTTGTCAGTTCAGACCTGTGACCCCTAACCTCTGACCCCTAACCTCTCACCCCTAACCTCTGACCCCTGATGTTGTGCCTTGGTTCTCCATGTGTTAGTGTTTGTGGAAGCATCCTGCTCTGTAGTACCAGAACAGCACCTGGTTCTGCTCTCGGTCACAGTCTGTGTAAACATATATGTGTGTATGTATGATTGGACGTGACGTAGTAACTAGTCAATCACACACACGCTGTTCTCAGCTCCATTTGTTCATTTATTTCTGCGTTACACTCTGAGGCCTCGTGGACTCTGTTGTTTTCTCTCTCATCATCATCTGTGATGTCATCCTAAGTACCCCAGAGATGCCCAGACAGTGTGTGAGTAAGGAAAGTGCTGCAGTAGTAAAGGCTGGCTGGGTCTCGGCGTAAACGCCCCCCCCCCCCCGACCCCCCCCCCCCCCCCCCCCCCCCCCACGTTCCTGCTCTCCCTCTGCTGAGGTCCGTGTGTGGAGGAACTCAGTGTGGCTCTGTTCAGTCGTACAACTCTGCTACTGCGGCTGTAATGAACTTCAGGAGAGTTTCAGTCTTACAGCAGGTTTCATTCTTACTCGCCCCCCCGGTGGGGAGAGTGGGGGCAGCTAACCACCTCTCATCATCCTCCCCAGACTCAATCAATACAGCTCCTTCTACATCTCGCTGTCCTAAATTAAATAGGAAATCCATAGCAGAACACGTCTGGATCAGGCTACACACTGGATCACACACACTCTGGATCACACACACTCTGGATCACACACACTCTGGATCAGGCTACACACTCTGGATCACACACACTCTGGATCAGGCTACACACTCTGGATCACACACACTCTGGATCACACACACTCTGGATCACACACACTCTGGATCACACACACTCTGGATCACACACACTCTGGATCACACACACTCTGGATCACACACACTCTGGATCACACACACTCTGGATCACACACACTCTGGATCACACACACTCTGGATCACACACACTCTGGATCACACACACTCTGGATCACACACACACACACACACACACACATCACACACACTCTGGATCACACACACTCTGGATCACACACACTCTGGATCACACACACTCTGGATCAGGCTACACACTCTGGATCACACACACTCTGGATCACACACACTCTGGATCACACACACTCTGGATCACACACACACACACACACTCTGGATCACACACACTCTGGATCACACACACTCTGGATCACACACACTCTGGATCACACACACTCTGGATCACACACACTCTGGATCACACACACTCTGGATCAGGCTACACACTCTGGATCAGGCTACACACTCTGGATCACACACACTCTGGATCACACACACTCTGGATCAGGCTACACACTCTGGATCACACACACTCTGGATCACACACACTCTGGATCACACACACTCTGGATCACACACACTCTGGATCAGGCTACACACTCTGGATCACACACACTCTGGATCACACACACTCTGGATCACACGCACTCTGGATCAGGCTACACACTCTGGATCACACACACTCTGGATCACACACACTCTGGATCACACACACTCTGGATCACACACACTCTGGATCACACACACTCTGGATCACACACACTCTGGATCACACACACTCTGGATCAGGCTACACACTCTGGATCACACACACTCTGGATCAGGCTACACACTCTGGATCACACACACTCTGGATCACACACACTCTGGATCACACACACTCTGGATCAGGCTACACACTCTGGATCACACACACTCTGGATCAGGCTACACACTCTGGATCACACACACTCTGGATCAGGCTACACACTCTGGATCACACACACTCTGGATCACACTCTAACTCTAGTTCAAACTCTAGTTTTCTGAAACAGTGGTCAGACGGACGTTATCAGAACAAACTTCAGCTGGTTCCAACCTGCAGTCTACTCTGTGTGTGTGTGTGTGTGTGTGTGTGTGTGTGTGTGTGTGTGTGTGTGAGTAGAGAGGGAAGTGTGTGTGTAGAGGGGAGTGTGTGTAACTCTTCATTTGACTGAAATGAAAGTCCTTGAAGTACCACAACTACAACAGATATATACAGATATATACAGATGTAATCACAACTACATCAGCTGCTTAGTGTTGGAGCTGGATCTTCACATCTACAACTCACATAATAACTCCCTCTCTCTCTCCCCCTCTCTCTGTCCCTCCCTTCCTCTCTCTCTCTCCCTCCCTTCCTCTCTCTCTCCCTCTCTCTCTCCCTCCCTTCCTCTCTCTCCCTCCCTCCCTCCATCTCTCCCTCCCTCTCTCTCTCCCTCCCTTCCTCTCTCTCTCCCTCCCTCCCTCCATCTCTCCCTCCCTCTCTCTCTCCCTCGCTCCCTCCCTCTCTCCCTCCCTCTCTCTCTCCCTCCCTTCCTCTCTCTCTACCTCCCTCCCTCTCTCTCTCTCCCTCCCTCCCTCCATCTCTCCCTCTCTCTCTCCCTCCCTTCCTCTCTCTCTCCCTCCCTCCCTCCATCTCTCTCTCCCTCCCTCCCTCCATCTCTCCCTCCCTCTCTCTCTCCCTCGCTCCCTCCCTCTCTCCCTCCCTCTCTCTCTCTCTCTCCCTCATGTCTTCCCTTCCTCTCAGTCACACAACATTTGTCTGGTCAGCGGTGCCTTTTGCTAGAACAAAAGACTCGAAAGGCTGATGAGAGAGGGATAGACCCGTAGATGAGAGAAACAGAGAGGGGGAGGGGAAGGAGAGAGAGAGAGAGGGGGAGAGAGGGAGAGAGAGAGAGTTCCCTCATCAGTCTCTTTTGTGTACTGGAGAGTGCCTTTAATTATTCTCTGCACAAGTTTCATTAAATACCCCACTACTCTGCTCTGATGGAAACACTTCTGCTGCCAGCCCCAAGTGCTTCAGGATATAGAGAGTGTGTGTGTGTGTGTGTGTGTGTGTGTGTGTGTGTGTGTGTGTGTGTGTGTGGACGGGCGTGAGGCAGTAGCCAGTTTCCATAATCACTGTAAAAGTAAAAAAACCCAGTAATCAGAGAAACACAAAAAACAGCTTTTATAAGCACTCTGACACACACACACTCACACACACACACACACACACACACACACACACACACACACACACACACACACACACACACACACACACACACACATATATATATACACATACACATATACACACACACATACGCACACACAAACACTCTCACACACACACACATATATATATACACACACACAGGGACACACACTTGTCCCCAGCTGCCCCAGCTCATGTTGCCGTGTCCGTGTCCATGTCCATTTCCGTGTCCATGTCCATTTCCGTGTCCGTGTCCGTGTCCGTCATTAAACATTTTTAATGATAAATCGTCGTTTCTCTTCTCCTTCAGTCTTTTTTGTCTTCTCGTTTCTCACCTTTTTCTAATTAACGGCTGGACATCTGTAGCTGCTGAGATCTGCTGGTCTGAAGGTCAAAGTTGCTTGTATCTCACGTGCTGATGTTGAGGTGGCCACACCCATTAAATTGTCCAGTGAGGACGTCACTCTGAGCGAGGAGCTGATCGCCGCTGCTGAACCCAAATACCCCACATGTCCTGAGGTCTGGACTCTGAACCAGAACCTTCAGTACTGCATGAATCCTGATGGATCTTCCACTTCTCGTCCACCATTAAAACCGACATATTAGCCAGTCTGAAATATGGAGTCTGTTAAGCAGTCTTACCTCATGAGGAAAACACTTTAAAAGAAGATGAAAACCTTAATTAGATATACTTTATGAGATGAGTAGGGGTTATATTAGAGGTGGCTCATATGGTGATATGCTGTCATTATTACAGTATATTAACGTATGATACATTTTCCAGAGCATATTGCTGCAGTGAGGAGGTTTGTGGACGCTAACCAACAGCATGTTTAAGCAGCAGGCAGCGTTGGTTTAGTAAAGACTGCCGTTCCCTGTGTGAAGTGGACGCTGTTTTCTCAGCCGTGTAAGCAGGACGATTCTGCAGCAGTTCGGCCAAAAAGCCGAAAGCCAGTCAACAAGAGTCAGACGCTGTAAACAAACATATAAAGCAGCAAACACACAACCCTCGAGCATCTGCTGCGTGTTAGCCTGTGTTTGTTTCCTAAGCCCAGATCATCTGAACACGAGGTTGTACGTGTCCTACACCTACACACCAGGGCGCAGAGCACAGCTATTACACCCATGTGAAGTTCATCATCTCAAGGGGCTTGAGGCTCGTGACTCAGAGTGTGGAAGAGGAGTGAGTGTGGAAGAGGAGTGAGAGGGGAGTATGGAAGAGGAGTGAGAGGGGAGTGTCCAGCCTCTTGCCCCTGCTTGGTAGGTGTCTGCCCCCTGGGAGTGAGGTTAAACGCGGGCTGGGCCGCCCCTCCCCCCATGCTGCCCCTGCACAGCCTCTGGTCCTGCACCTTCAGGGCAGTTATCAATAATGCATCCAGAACTTCAGCTCTGCTCTCATAATGGAGTTCAGATCTGGGGCATCACTGTAGCTCGCTGGTCCACTTCAGTTTTGCTCCGAGTGCAGCCTGTGTCTCCTGAGGAGCTTATGACAGTTTACGGCTGTTTACGGCTGTTCCTGACAGCTTACGGCTGTTCCTGACAGCTTTCGGCTGTTCCTGACAGCTTACTGCTGTTTACGGCTGTTCCTGACAGCTTTCGGCTGTTCCTGACAGCTTACGACTGTTCCTGTCTGCTTACGACTGTTCCTGTCTGCTTACGGCTGTTCCTGTCTGCTTACGGCTGTTCCTGACTGCTTACGGCTGTTCCTGACCTCTTTTGAATACCTACAACTGCATACAGTGGCTACCACTGGTTATGAGTACTGCTGTGTATGACTGTTTAAACACTCTGTATGGCTGCTTATGAAGGCTTAGCTTGGTTTGCTGCCGCATGTAGCCATTACGGCTGCGTACGTCTGCGTACGTCTGCGTAGATCTGCGTGCGGCTGCGTGCGGCTGTGAGGTTGTTCCTCCCCAGGCCGTTTCTCTGGTGTGTCTGCTGATGCTTTCTGGTCAGTGATCAGTGCCTCTGGTGACCCTCAGCACCCTTACCCTCTCATACCCTCATTCAAAAGAAATAATCATCTTCAGGGGTGATGTCACTGCCTTGGAGATGGAACTGACCTTGACGCTGCCGTGTGATTGGTGGAGCTCTGGTCTCTAACGAGGTCATTATCTTCTCTTGCTTGAGGTTTTTGTTATTTACACATTTTTTCGTTACTTTCAGTAATTGCTAGGAATACATGCAGAACTAGCATGTATCTGCACACGCGTGTGTATAACCTGCCGGTGGGTCACACTGCCTGAGCTGCAAATGTTGTGCTTGTACTGTGCAGGAATGGTGTCGTTCCACTGAAGAATATAGACTAGCTTCAGAATTGTAATTCTCTGCTCATTGTACACTGCAGAATGAGTTTGAGTCCCTGGTGTGGAGCGTGTGTGTGGAGTGTGTGTGTGGAGCGTGTGTGTGGGACCAGGGCGGTACTCTTTGTTGTCTTCCTGGTGCTTTATCTGCTACAGCTGGGGTGAAACTGAGGCCCTGCGCAAGACATTGTGTGTCTGCTTGATTGGGGACTGGACTCCACGTGGCACTGCAGAGCTCCCGAGTTGGGCTGAATCACACACCCCAGGGGGGGGGGCAGAATATTACTGCCTGATTCATACTGTAGACTCTGGAGAAAGAAGTGAAAGCATGCTCATTGTTCAAGAAAATGAAAGGGTGTGTGTGTGTGTGTGTGTGTGTGTGTGTGTGTGTGTTAAAATTTGAGTACCAAAGCTCAAACTTTGCTGTCTTTGTGTCTTCTGTTTTCTGACTTCTCTCTATTTCTCTCTATTTCTCTCTCTCTCTCTCTCTCTCTCTCTCTCTCCCCCCCTCTTGCTCTCTCTCCCTCCCCCTCTCTCTCTCCCTCTCTCTCTCTCTCTCTCTCTCTCTCCTCTCTCTCTCTCTCTCTCTCTCTCTCTCTCTCTCTCTCTCTCTCTCTCTCTCTCTCTCTCTCTCTCTCTCTCTCTCTCTCTCTCTCTCTCTCTCTCCCCCTCTCTCTCTCCCTCTCTCTCTCTCTCTCTCTCTCTCCCTCTCTCTCTCTCTCTCTCTCTCTCTCCCCCTCTCTCTCTCTCTCTCTCTCTCTCTCTCTCTCCCTCCCCCCCCTCCTCTCTCCCTCTCTCTCTCCCTTGATAGAAGGTGATCTGCAGAGCTCCTTGAGGGTTTTGTCTGTCTTTGAGACAGACAGCAGATGGGTTTCTCTTCTTTTTTTGATGATTTGTCTGAGATGGGGCGGGGCAGATGGGGCGGGGCAGATCGGGCGGTTCAAGGTGTGCTCTTCAATTTTGCTTCGGTCTAACTCTCCCTCTCTCACTCTCTCTCCCTTTCTCCCTCCCTCTAACTCTCCCTCTCTCTCCCTTTCTCCCTCTCTCACTCTCTCTCCCTTTCTCCCTCCCTCTAACTCTCCCTCTCTCTCCCTTTCTCCCTCCCTCTAACTCTCTCTCCCTTTCTCCCTCCCTCTAACTCTCCCTCTCTCACTCTCTCTCCCTTTCTCCCTCCCTCTAACTCTCCCTCTCTCACTCTCTCTCCCTTTCTCCCTCCGTCTAACTCTCTCTCTCTCACTCTCTCTCCCTTTCTCCATCCCTCTTAACTCTCCCTCTCTCCCTCTCTCACTCTCTCTCCCTTTCTCCATCCCTCTTAACTCTCCCTCTCTCACTCTCTCTCCCTTTCTCCCTCCCTCTAACTCTCCCTCTCTCACTCTCTCTCCCTTTCTCCCTCCCTCTAACTCTCCCTCTCCCCCCCTTTCTCTCTCCTTGCCTTGTTGGCATGAAGGATATATGTTCCATTATTGCAAAAACAAGGGACAACTGGTAGGACATGGGTGATGTACATGATCTGCATGATCTACCAAAGGACATGATCTACTTTCTCAGGTTGTGTGTGCGCGCCTGTGTGTGGCTGTGTTTGTGTGTGGGGTGAAAGTGTTTGTGTGTGAGGGGGTGTGTGGGGGGTGTATGTGTGTGTGTGTGTAGGGGGGGGTGTATGTGTGTTTGTGTGTGGGGGTGTGGGGTGTGTGTGTGTGTGTGTGTGTGTGTGTGTGGGGGTGTGTGTGTGTGTGTGTGTGTGTGTGTGTGTGTGTGTGTGTGTGTGTGTGTGTGTGTGTGGGGGGTGTGTGTGTGTGTGTGTGGGGTGTGTGTGTGTGTGGGGGGTGTGTGTGGGGGGTGTGTGTGTGTGTGTGTGTGTGTGTGTGTGTGTGGTGTGTGTGTGTGTGTGTGTGTGTGGGTGTGTGTGTGTGTGTTGTACTCTGCTGTAATCTTTGTGTGTGAATGCTGAACCTTCACTCTGTCTTTATCAGACCACTGCAGCAGGGCAGGAGAAGAGAGAGGGAGAGGGGGAGATAAAGGAGGGGTATGTTGGGGGGTAGGAGGAGGGGGTATGTTGGGGGGTAGGAGGAGGGGGTATGTTGGGGGGTAGGAGGAGGGGGTGTGTTGGGGGGGTGTTATGTAGGGCAGGTGCCTACAGATCTGCTTCTCTGACTGCAGGTGGTAGCAATACAGGAACTGGATCAGAGATAACAGAAAAGCTCTCTCTCTCTTACTGCTCCTCCCCTCTCCTCCTCTCCTCTCTTATCCTCCCCTCCTCCCTCCAACCCCCCTCCTCTCCTCTCTTCCCCTCTCCTCCCCTCTCTTATCCTCCTCTTTCCTCCCTCTCCTCCCCTCCTCCCCTCCCCTCTCCTCCCCTCTCTTATCCTCCCCTCCCCTCTCCTCCCCTCTCTTATCCTCTCCTCTTCTCCTCTCCTCCCCTCTCTTATCCTCCCCTCTCCTCCCCTCTCCTCTCCTCTCCTCTCCTCCCCTCTCTTATCCTCCCCTCTGCTCTCCTCCCCTCTCCATGGGTATGTGTGAACGTCTTTCTAAGAGAGACTCTATATGCTCTGTTTGTGTTCTTGAAGAGCACTTCGGTTCGCATGCGAGTACATGCATTTATTGATTCTTCCTCAATCAGGTTAGCAGGTTAGAAGCAGAAGAGTGTAAGTAGGTTGGGAGTGTATTAACAGGAGGTGTTGAGGTGTAATGGCCTCTTTTACACACAGCCCTCCCCCCAAAGCACCAGCTGACTGCATTATCACACAGATGTAGAGGCGTGAACCCTGTTAGACTTGTGTTGCGTCTCTGTAGTTTGGCTAAACAGCAGAGTGCTAAGTTGCCAGATTGCAGCTCTAAAACTCCCCTCTGACCCGCAGAGTCTGATGGGGTGTAAGAGCCCAGAGAAATGCCAGCAATCACACACAAGCTGCACACCATACACCAGATAACGGGACACACACACCCTGTACGAACCTGGCAACCATACAAAACTCAAACACTCCGCCACAAGAGACGTACTGCATGCTTAGGGTTATGAAACGTTTCTGCAGGGTTATGAAGCCTCCTGCAGGGTTATGAAGCGTTTCTGCAGGGTTATGAAGCGTTTCTGCAGGGTTCTTATCTACAGAGAAGTACCATCCACAGTGGCCCTGATTTCAAAGTCATTACAAGGCTTCATTACTCTAGTTTGTAATTCATGAAGATTAACAGTAGGCAATAAAAATGTACTCTAAGGAATACTGTAATTTGTGAGGTGTAAAATAAAGCAGAAAGAATACAGAGCGAATTTGAACAGCAAGAGAATCACTCACACAGATCTAATGACTTCTTATACTGTTAAAATATGAAAAACATATTTTACACACACACACACACACACATATTTCCCTGTGTCCCCTCTTCTCTCTTTCTGTTTGTCACAAACGTGCTTTTCCTTGGCAGCTTGCCAGGGACATCGTGTCTTAGTGACACACATATGACACAAGGGGTGATTTGGACTGCTGTGTCCCCCTGACGTAGCGAGGGCCAGAGTTAAACACTGAGCTCCTGATAAAAGCCTCTGTAACAGTGGTCATTGTGTAACAGTGGTCATTGTGTAACAGTGGTCAGTGTGTAACAGTGGTCAGTGTGTAACTGTGGTCGGTGTGTAACAGTGGTGATGGTGAAGTGTGTAACAGTGGTCAGTGTGTAACTGTGGTCAGTGTGTAACAATGGTGATGGTGAAGTGTGTAACAGTGGTTATTATGTAACAGTCGTCATTGTGTAACAGTGGTCATTGTGTAACAGTGGTCAGTGTGTAACAGTGGTCAGTGTGTAACTGTGGTCAGTGTGCAACAGTGGTGATGGTGAAGTGTGCAACAGTGGTCATTGTGTAACAGTGGTCATTGTGTAACAGTGGTCAGTGTGTAACTGTGGTCAGTGTGTAACAGTGGTGATGGTGAAGTGTGTAACAGTGGTCAGTGTGTAACTGTGGTCAGTGTGTAACAGTGGTGATGAAGTGTGTAACTGTGGTCAGAGTGTAATGGGGTGATGGTGAAGTGTGTAACAGTGGTCAGTGTGTAACTGTGGTCAGTGTGTAACAGTGGTGATGGTGAAGTGTGTAACAGTTGTCAGTGTGTAACAGTGGTCAGAGTGTAACAGGGGTGATGAAGTGTGTAACAGTGGTCAGTGTGTAACAGTGGTGATGGTGAAGTGTGTAAAAGTGGTCAGTGTGTAACAGTGGTGATGAAGTGTGTAACTGTGGTCAGTGTGTAACAGTGGTGATGGTGAAGTGTGTAACAGTTGTCAGTGTGTAACAGTGGTCAGAGTGTAACAGGGGTGATGAAGTGTGTAACAGTGGTGATGGTGAAGTGTGTAAAAGTGGTCAGTGTGTAACAGTGGTGATGAAGTGTGTAACTGTGGTCAGAGTGTAACAGTGGTGATGGTGAAGTGTGTAACAGTGGTCAGTGTGTAAGTAGTCAGTGTGTAACAGGGGTGATGGTGAAGTGTGTAACAGTGGTCAGTGTGTAACTGTGGTCAGTGTGTAACAGTGGTGATGGTGAAGTGTGTAACAGTGGTCAGTGTGTAACTGTGGTCAGTGTGTAACAGTGATGATGGTGAAGTGTGTAACAGTGGTCAGTGTGTAACAGTGGTCAGTGTGTAACAGTGGTGTGGCTGATGTGCTTTTACACTGGAAAGTAACAGACGGACTGAAGAGTTTACAGGCTTGAATGTTTTTTTCATCCTGAGCCTTTCTAGGTTACACACACACACACACACACACACACACACAAAACATAAAAACATCTTTGGAGAAGAAAAGCGGGAGAGGAGGCTGGAAAGTGGCATCTCATCTCCTCTGTCCGTCTGAACCCTGTAATCAAAAGCGTTTTTCACCACTTCACTGAGATGGAATTATTAGTTCTTCTGAAGGATGGGGCAGTTGGTGCATCACACACTCCTCCATCAGGGGGTGGTGCATCACACACTCCTCCATCAGGGGGTGGTGTATCGCACACACTCCTCCATCAGGGGTTGGTGCATCACACACTCCTCCATCAGGGGTTGGTGCATCGCACACACTCCTCCATCAGGGGTTGGTGCATCGCACACACTCCTCCATCAGGGGTTGGTGCATCGCACACACTCCTCCATCAGGGGTTGGTGTATCGCACACACTCCTCCATCAGGGCTTGGTGTATCGCACACACTCCTCCATCAGGGCTTGGTGCTTCATCAGTCTCTCTGTGGTTGCTGTTCACACCTCCTGCATGTTGCCTTCTCATGTTTGATACACAGATGACACTGTTTCTGCGACAGATTTTGTGATCATCATCTCTAAGTACGATGGATTCTTGTCAGTTTCTCCTTCCTGACGTGACTGACGGGTCCTGGTGTAACCTGAGCTCCTCGGATCCTCTCAGGCTCTTGTTCATGGATCTGAGAAAATTCCCACAGAAGACGCTTGGCAGACACTCCACCTCTCTGTTCATCTCACAGCCCTTTGAAAATGTGACACCTACATATTACACAGTCCAGACCAGACAGCCAAAGCTGGCCAGCTCTGCTCCTCCCCTCCCCTCCCCTCTCCTCTCTTCTCCTCTTCTCCACTCCCCTCTCCTCCCCTCCTCTCTCCTCTCCTCCACTCCCCTCTCCTCATCTCCCCTCCTTCCCTCCCCTCCTCTCCTCTCCTCCTTCCCTCCCCTCCTCTCCTCATCTCCCCTCCCCTCCTCTCCTCTCCTCCTCCCCTCCTCATCTCCCCTCCTCTCCCCTCATCTCCCCTGCTCCCCTCCTCTCCCCTCCTATCCTCCTTTCCCCTACTCTCCTCCTCTCCTCCCCTCCTCTCCTCATCTCTCCTCCTCCCCTCCTCTCTCCTTTCCTCCTCCCCTCCTCTCCCCTCCTCCCCTCCTCTCCGCTCCCCTCCTCTCCCCTCCTCCCCTCCGTCTACTTACGGCTTGACCTCCATGTAGTTCCCAGTTCCTCTGCTGTCTGGAGCTCTGTGCTTGTGTTGAGTGTATGAGAGTGATTTTATAAGCAGGTGATTTATGGCCATCCTGCTTGTGTGTGTATTGGTCTGTTTGTGTGTGTGTGTGTGTGTGTGTTATGGTGTGTGTTATGGTATGCATGTGTTATGGGTATTATGGTGTGTGTGTGTGTTATGGTGTATGTGTGTTTGTGTGCATGTGTTTGTGTGTGTGTATTGGTATGTTTGCTCCTGTGTGTGTTATGATGTGTGTGTGTGTGTTATGGTGTGTGTGTATTTTGTGTGTGTGTGTGTGTGTATGGTGTGTGAGTGTGTGTGTGTGTGTTATGGTGTGTGAGAGTGTGTGTGTGTGTTATGGTGTGTGTGTGTGTCATGGTCTACTTCATCTCTCTCCTCCTGACTCTTGTCTTGTGGCTTCTCCACTAACTGGCACTGAGCCGATCTCTTCCCGTTAAAGCCCCACCCACACACACACACACACACACACACAGTGGAGACCTGATTCTGTGCAGAGGTTCAACCCACCCTGTGTCCTTGTCTCTCGCCTGCCCTCTTTGCAGTCACAGGGGGATGATGGGATAGCTAGCGCTCACGCTAATCACTGCATTTGCCTAAAAGGTAAATGTTTATTTGTGGGCTGATGCTGTGAGCTGCTAGCCTAGCATAATGGCCTTCCTCTCCTCCTGCCATCCATCGCCGAGGTAACAGCGGCAGTGTGAGGGGAATACAGAATGCTGAATGTTTTGTGTGTGTGTGTGTGTCTGAGTGTGTGTGTCTGTGTGTGTGTGTGTGTGTCTGAGTGTGTGTGTGTGTGTGTGTGTGTGTGTGTGTGTGTGTGTGTGTGTGTGTGTGTGTCTGAGTGTGTGTGTGTGTGTGTGTCTGAGTGTGTGTGTGTGTGTGTGTGCTAGTGGTTTCCCTTCACTGGTGGGAAACTCTCTCCCCGCCCCCCTGCTCTCTCCCCGCCCCCTCCCCCCCTCCCCCCCCCCCCCCCCCCCCTCCCCCCCCCCCCCCCCTCTCCCCCCCCCTCCCCCCCCCCCCCTTGCCCCTCTCTCCCTGCCCCCTTGCTTCTCTCCCCGCCCCCTTCCCAGCCCCTCTCTCCCCGCCCCCTGCTCTCTCCCCCCCCCTGCCTCCCCGCCCCCTGCCCCCTGCTCTCTCCCCCCCCCTCCCCCCCCTGCTCTCCCCCCCCCTGCTCTCTCCCCGCCCCCTTCCTCTCTCCCCGCCCCCTTGCTCTCTCCCCGCCCCCTTGCTCTCTCCCCGCCCCCCTGCTCTCTCCCCGCCCCCTTGCTCTCTCCCCGCCCCCCTGCTCTCTCCCCGCCCCCTTGCCTCTCTCCCCGCCCCCTTGCTCTCTCCCCGCCCCCCTGCTCTCTCCCCGCCCCCTGTCCTCAGTGCCCCGCCCCTCCTGTCCTCTTAATGAGGAGATTCTGATGCTGGACACTAACTTCTGCACTTTGGGGAGATGCTTGCTGTGTACTGCTCAATCACACCCCCTGTCCATCACACTGTCACAGCCTACTGGCCCTGTGTGTGTGTGTGTGTGTGTGTCTGTCTCACAGCCTACTGGCCCTGTGTGTGTGTGGGAGTGTGTGTGCCATTGCCTGTAGGTGTCTGTGTGTGTGTGTGTGTTTGTGCGCGCATGTGCCATTGCCTGTAGGCATGTGTGAGAATGTGCTCTTGTAGGTTGACCCCAGACACACAGACACACACACACACACACACACCTCCATAATTCATCTGGTGGTGATGGATGTTGGATATCTGACTAAGGAGCAGGAGTCTCACAGGGAGGAGAACCACGTTGTCATTGTTAGGAGTTTAGACAGTGTCTCTCTGATCCTTCACGTCCGGACCCAGAGTCACAAACAGGGTCTTGCTGGACGGAGACGGAGCAGATATCACCTCCGTGACTCTGCACTCCAGGTGCACAGTGGCTCTACATGTTTCTTATATGTTATATATGTTTCTAGTTAGAGAATATACATTTTTTGACAAATGTAATTGATTTGAATCTGTTTTCAAGTGTACTGGATGTGATTATAAGATTGTAGTGAAGAGGACCATGTCTAAAGGATCACTGTCCTGACCATAGTGACTTCTATTCCTGAAACCAGAAATACATATTTGTGTGTGTGTGTGTGTGTGTGTGATCAGTCCCAGATCCCTGTCACTGCAGCTTCTGTCGTTTAATGTAGATTTTCACACATTAATTCTGCCTTCATGTTATTTATTGTTGGTGCCTCTGACAGCATCTGAAGTGATTTACATTAGTAAACTAGTGATTCATGTTAGTAAACGCATAGTGATTCATGTTAGTAAACTCATAGTGATTCATGTTAGTAAACTCATAGTGATTCATGTTAGTAAACTTATAGTGATTCATGTTAGTAAACTCCTAGTGATTCATGTTAGTAAACTAGTGATTCATGTTAGTAAACTCCTAGTGATTCATGTTAGTAAACTAGTGATTCATGTTAGTAAACTCATAGTGATTCATGTTAGTAAACTCCTAGTGATTCATGTTAGTAAACTAGTGATTCATGTTAGTAAACTCATAGTGATTCATGTTAGTAAACTCCTAGTGATTCATGTTAGTAAACTCCTAGTGATTCATGTTAGTAAACTCATAGTGATTCATGTTAGTAAACTCATAGCGATTCATGTTAGTAAACTCCTAGTGATTTACATCCATTTGATTAAATATTTTTTCTGTAAATGTATAGTGATTTCCATCAATAACAATGGTGCAGTATATTTTCCACTGATGAAGGATAACGTGTGTTCAGCTGAACTAAAGGCTGTGATGTTCTGAGTGTGTGCCATGCCCGTGGTAGGTAAAGCTCTCTGTGAGGAGGTGACCTTTCAAATCTCCCTAGATTGCTGTATTAGTAGACGTGTCTCCTTCCCTCTCTAATATCCCTACTGCTGTTCTGCTGGCTTGTAAACAGCCATTAAATATAGATATGTGATAAATTACCCCTCTACAGCAGTGGGGGCATATTTCACACACATTATATCTGGGCAATGTGTGTGTGTGTGTGTATTTCTGTGTGTGCATAAGGGTTCAGAATAGTGTGCATATGCATGTGTGTATTTGTGATGGGGTGTTTATGAACACATCATAGTTTGTAGATATGGAGGACAGTTCCGTCTGTAATGGCTTTCAGTAGGTCAGGTGAGTGCGTTGGGGTGATTGGATGGGATCTGGGGCACAACTCCACTACCCCTCTGGAGAGCTCCACTGCCCCATAGGAGAGTGTGTGTGTGTCTGGACTTCACACACACATCTCTCTTCATGGCCCTGTCTGAATATCCGAGAGTCACCGTGCTGGGCATGCTGGGATCAGATTAGCCCCCCCCCCCCCGCCAGCCGCCTCGGCTGGTTGGCTTGTCGGGACTGCAGGAGCCGTGACGAACGTGCTGTCAGTCACTCGGCTGAAAGTGGGCGGCTATCTCAGCCATCAGACGCGGCTGCCGTGGCGATGACAGCGTGGGGTAGCCCTGCGGCCTCTCGCGTTTGGAGTGTCATCGCCACTCCGCCTCACTCCGTCTGTCACAGCGCCTCACTAACTTTTGTTCAGCCTCAAACAAAAACATGACAATTCTTTTGGTTTCTCATGTGACGAGGCATGAGGCTGCCTGTTTCTCTCCCTTACTCTCTCCATCTCTCTCTCTCTCTCTCTCTCTCCCTATCTCTCCATCTCTTTAACTCTCTTCTCTCTTTCCATCTCCCTCTCTCCCCCTTCTGTCCTTCTCTCTCCGTGTGTCTTCACTCTGTCTCTTCTCTCTCCCTCTCTCCCTCCCTCTCTCTCCCTCCCTCTCTCTCTCTCTCTCTCTCTCTCTCTCTATTATCTATCTGTATTTGCTTGTTGTGAAGCTTTAGTAAAGGCTTTTAGTGCCTTTGTCACTTCTACACTCTCATTGGCTGTAGCAGAGTAACTCAAGCCCTGGACCAATCAACACTGGGACACCAGTTTACACTCTCATTGGCTGTAGCAGAGTAACTCAAGCCCTGGACCAATCAACACTGGGACACCAGTTTACACTCTCATTGGCTGTAGCAGAGTAACTCAAGCCCTGGACCAATCAACACTGGGACACCAGTTTACACTCTCATTGGCTGTAGCAGAGTAACTCAAGCCCTGGACCAATCAACACTGGGACACCAGTTTACCCATTGGCTGTACAGAGTAACAAGCCCTGACCAATCAACACTGGGACACCAGTTTACACTCTCATTGGCTGTAGCAGAGTAACTCAAGCCCTGGACCAATCAACACTGGGACACCAGTTTACACTCTCATTGGCTGTAGCAGAGTAACTCAAGCCCTGGACCAATCAACACTGGGACACCAGTTTACACTCTCATTGGCTGTAGCAGAGTAACTCAAGCCCTGGACCAATTAACACTGGGACACCAGTTCCCTGCAACACTGGGGCACTAAAACCCTGGAAAAGTAGAACAGTGTTTACATTTGACCTGTAGCAAAAACTTATCGCATTCTCTCAATCACACACACACACACACACACACACACACACACACACACACACACACACACATGCTTGCTCCTGCCCTCCCTACAGAGAGGTGGGAATGCCTCTCTGTAATGGGCTTGTCTCCATCACAAAAGGTGGACCTGACACTTCCTGCGGAGTGTGAGTGGTTGTTGCCCTGGTGATGGGCGTGGCTGGGGAAGCTGCTGTCCAGGCTCTGCCTCATTGGCCCTCAGGTAGACGGGGAGGGTGATTTAGGTGGAGGTTTAGGTGGAGGCCTTATCGAGTAAGCCCACCTTTACACCTCCACCCAAGACACACTGGCTCACTGGCCGAAGCCTTCCGCTGGGCTCAGGCAGACAGCCTTTTATCTAATGTGTGTGTGTGTGTGTGTGTGTGTGTGTGTGTAATCTGCTGTGTGGAGATGAGGCAGCTAGAGTAGATACTGTAGCTATAGAAGCATGTTAAGGGCAGAGGGGAGGGGAGGGGTGAATGGGGGGAGGATGAGTGGGTGGAGGGGAGTGGGGGTAGGGTAGGGGTTAATGGGGGGAGGATGAGTGGGTGGAGGGGAGTGGGGGGGGTGAAGCCAACTCTTCCTACAAGAGTCTCTTACAGGAGCCATGCGTCTTTACACAGGAGATCTGCATATGTATCTTTGTGTGTATATTGGACATGGGGTTATGCAGGAGTGTGTGTGTGTGTGTGTGTGCACGCCTGTGTCCCTGTGAATCATGAATAATGAAATGGTCTGCGTGAGCATTCTGTTGGCCTTTGATTACTGGAGAAAGAACAGATGAAAAAAGCAGAGAAGAGAAACATAGAAAGAAATTGAGGGAGTGAGAGAGAGAGAGAGAGCAGATATATCTGAGGTAAAAGCTGAAACAGAGGGAGAGAGAGACTAGTGAGAGGAGAGGTGCACCTCTGCCTCCCCAACAGAGCCCTGCTGAACCTCTAATGACCACAGCAATGTCACTGATCCCCCCAGAGCGCGCACACACACACACACACACCTTACACACACACCTTACACACACACATACACACACACACAAACACTGAGAACTGGAAACGTAATGAGAACTCAGCTTTGGCAATCATCACTCACTCTGCTGTCCACAAGCACAGACCTCTATCTCTCCCTCCCTCTGTTCCTCCCTCTCTCTCTCTCTTTCTCTCTCTCTCATTCTAAGGTGAGCGGCTGGGTAATGATCAATGTGTACAGTATGTGAATATTTGTTTTTAGCATTCCTTGTATGTGGTACAGAATAGGGGCAAATAAAGAAATCTGCCCTCTATTGTCCCAATCAGCCCCTCCATCCACAGACATCCTCCATCTGCACTGCAGACACCACCCAGCACTGGAATAGCTGGAGGTCACAGCTGTGTGTGAAACTGCAGGATGGAGAGTGTTTTAACCATGTTGTTTGGAGTAAAGGGTCCATACACTCCCTTCATTTTGGGTGTAGTGTTTATACACCCCCTATGGAGCGTGTGTGTAGTGTTTATACACCCCCTATGGAGCGTGTGTGTAGTGTTTATACACCCCCTATGGAGCGTGTGTGTAGTGTTTATACACCCCCTATAGAGCGTGTGTGTAGTGTTTATACACCCCCTATGGAGCGTGAGTGTAGTGTTTATACACCCCCTATAGAGCGTGTGTGTAGTGTTTATACACCCCCTATAGAGCGTGTTTGTTTATACACCCCTATAGAGCGTGTGTGTAGTGTTTATACACCCCCTATGGAGCGTGTGTGTGTAGTGTTTATACACCCCCCCATGGAGCGTGTGTGTGTAGTGTTTATACACCCCCTATAGAGCGTGTGTGTAGTGTTTATACACCCCCTATAGAGCGTGTGTGTAGTGTTTATACACCCCCTATAGAGCGTGTGTGTAGTGTTTATACACCCCCTATAGAGCGTGTGTGTAGTGTTTATACACCCCCTATAGAGCGTGTGTGTAGTGTTTATACACCCCTATAGAGCGTGTGTGTGTAGTGTTTATACACCCCTATAGAGCGTGTGTGTAGTGTTTATACACCCCTATAGAGCGTGTGTGTAGTGTTTATACACCCCTATGGAGCGTGTGTGTAGTGTTTATACACCCCCTATAGAGCGTGAGTGTAGTGTTTATACACCCCCTATAGAGCGTGTGTGTAGTGTTTATACACCCCCCCATAGAGCGTGTGTGTAGTGTTTATACACCCCTATGGAGCGTGAGTGTAGTGTTTATACACCCCCTATAGAGCGTGTGTGTAGTGTTTATACACCCCCTATGGAGCGTGTGTGTAGTGTTTATACACCCCCTATGGAGTGTGTGTGTAGTGTTTATACACCCCCTATGGAGCGTGTGTGTAGTGTTTATACACCCCTATAGAGTGTGTGTGTAGTGTTTATACACCCCCTATGGAGCGTGTGTATAGTGTTTATACACCCCCTATAGAGCGTGTGTGTAGTGTTTATACACCCCCTATGGAGCGTGTGTGTAGTGTTTATACACCCCCTATGGAGCGTGTGTGTAGTGTTTATACACCCCCTATGGAGCGTGTGTGTAGTGTTTATACACCCCCTATAGAGCGTGAGTGTAGTGTTTATACACCCCCTATAGAGCGTGAGTGTATTGGCTGTTCCTGCAGTTTCAGAGACACAAAGGTTTGTGTCCAGACATATAAGGCTTCTCTGTGCAAACACACCGGAAAAGACCCAGCAAAACAAAAAGCTAACAAAACCCTGTGTGTGCGTTTGCCTGTGTGCGTTTGCCTGTGTGCGTTTGCCTGTGTGCGTTTGCCTGTGTGCGCGTGCCTGTGTGTGTGTGCGTGCCTGTGTGTGTGCGTGCCTGTGTGCGCGTGCCTGTGTGTGTGTGCGTGCCTGTGTGCGTTTGCCTGTGTGCGTGTGCCTGTGTGCGTGTGCCTGTGTGCGTGTGCCTGTGTGCGTGTGCGTGTGTGTGTGCGTGTGCCTGTGTGTGTGTGTGTGCGTGCCTGTGTGTGTGTGGCTGTGTGTATGTGCCTGTGTGTGTGTGCGTGTGTATGTGCCTGTGTGTGTGTGCGTGTGTATGTGCACCTGTGTATGTGCACCTGTGTGTGTGCACCTGTGTGTGTGCCTGCCTGTGTGTGCGTATGTGCCTGTGTGCGTGTGTGTCATGTCATATACTGAAAAACTCAGTCATCAGCTGTGTATGATATGGTATGAGAGGACATATGTGTCTGTGTTCCCTAACTGTTGAATCTGAATAGCAGAAACACACAGTAAATACTTGCACACACATAATTAATCCAGTTCTAAAGAAACACACACATACAACTACAGTTAAAACACAAATGTATTACAGAGTCGATTCAGTTCTAATTACTGTCCATTTAACACGTGTATAAACATATTTAATTAAGTTCTTGTAAGTTGCAGCATGCACAAACACACACACACACACCTCTTGGGATATTCACACACACACACACACACACACACACACACACACATACAGTGCAAACACATACAGGCCTACAGTGATTAATGGACTCCTGCAGTTAACACGTCACATAGATCATGTAAACACATGGTTAGTTCTGCACTATTTTATTTATTGTGAACACACACACACACACACACACACATTGAGCCTATTACACCTTTTAATTTGAAAGTAAAATGACATTAAACAAATCCTGAGTAAAGGGTTTCACCCCCCTCTGTCCTTCTCTCTCTCCTTCACCTCATCCCTCTCTTTCTCACTCTGGATCCTCTGTCTTTCACTGTCTCTCTCTCTCCGCCTGTTACTTTCACTCTCCTCCTCTCACTCTCTCACTCTCTCTCCCTCCTGCCCTTCCTGACTAAATTTCTTTTTCAACTTAAATCCGCTTTATTGGCATGACTAAATCATATTGCGTTGCCAAATCATATTTACAGATAAACAGAAGTAACATGTATGCCAACAGTAGTATATATGACCACAGATGAAGAACAGAGCAGTAAATAAAGTATATACTACACACCCTGTACAGTATATACTTCACACCCTGCACAATGTATACACTACACACCCTGCACAGTATACTGTATACTACACACCCTGCACAGTATATACTACACACCCTGCACAATGTATACACTACACACCCTGCACAGTATACTGTATACTACACACCCTGCACAGTATATACTACACACCCTGCACAATGTATACACTACACACCCTGCACAGTATACTGTATACTACACACCCTGTACAGTATATACTTCACACCCTGCACAATGTATACACTACACACCCTGCACAGTATACTGTATACTACACACCCTGCACAGTATATACTACACACCCTGCACAATATATACTACACACCCTGCACAGTATATACTACACACCCTGCACAATATATACTACACACCCTGCACAGTATATACTACACACTCTGTGCAGTAAATACAGTATATACTACACACCCTGTGCAGTATATACTACACACCCTGCACAATATACACTACACACCCTGCACAGTATACTGTATACTACACACCCTGCACAGTATATACTACACACCCTGCACAATATATACTACACACCCTGCACAGTATATACTACACACTCTGTGCAGTAAATACAGTATATACAACACACCCTGTGCAGTATATACTACACACCCTGCACAATATACACTACACACCCTGCACAGTATACTGTATACTACACACCCTGCACAGTATATACTACACACCCTGCACAATATACACTACACACCCTGCACAGTATATACACTACACACTTCATTTATTTGAAAATTGTGATTCAGGTTCTAATTGATGATTCAGATTAACTGGTTCTTTTAATAGCACAGAAAGACCCCCCCCCCCTCAAACACAGACACAAACACACACGCACACAACACACACACTTTCTCTTTTAGGTTATTCATGGCCGAGTTGTAATCACAAGATGAACTGTTTTTCAAACCCAGGATATGTGTAATACTTCGTCTGCTGTAAATCAGGTGAACTTGTTTTCTCTGGAATGTGAGAATGTGGGGTGTTTGCAGGTTAGCAGTCAGGACTCGGGTCTGACAGAACCGGGTTAGTGTGCCTAGGTGCTGCTCTACACCCTGTTCTGTGGGAGACAACAGGTCCAGATCACCTGCAAAGAAGGACAGTAATACTGGAGTGTGCTGGATCTGGAGACTGCTGGAGTGACATAGTGATGTGATTTCTCACTTTCTCTTTCACTCTCTGTGTCTCACTCACTCTCTCTCCCTCCCTATCTCTTTCTTTCTATCCCTCCCTCTCTATCTCTCTCTCACTCTCCCCCTCTTTGTCTCTCTCTCTCCCTCTTTCCTTATCACTCACTCAGTGATGAATGGATTTGCTTTCAAAAGTTATGTTTGTGAAATTAATGTCAACACACATCATCTGTTTTATACATGCAAACACGTGTGGCACGCACGCACGCACACACACATACACACACACACACACACACACACACAGTCAGTCAGTATGCCAGCAATCTGATCAGGTGTCTGAAAACTTAACACCTTGGCAGCATTTGTCAGTGTTCAGATGGTTTCAGGAAGGGTCTCATTAGTGATTTATTTTCTTACATTCACTGTGTGTGTGTTTGTTTGTTTGTTGTGTTTTGTCATGGAGACTTCATACCAACCTCTGTGTGGGCAAACTGCAGTGTGGTAGAGGGCTGTGTGTGTTGGCTGGGTGTGTATTAGTGATGAGGATGAGGATGAGTGAGGTTGAGGTCATTTGAGGAGATCAGTGGTTACTGTGGGCAGATGAAGGAGGATGAGGATGAGTGAGGTTGAGGTCGTTTGAGGAGATCAGTGGTTACTGTGGGCAGATGAAGGAGGATGAGGATGAGTGAGGTTGAGGTCATTTGAGGAGATCAGTGGTTACTGTGGGCAGATGAAGGAGGATGAGGATGAGTGAGGTTGAGGTCGTTTGAGGAGATCAGTGGTTACTGTGGGCAGATTAAGGAGGATGAGGATGAGTGAGGTTGAGGTCGTTTGAGGAGATCAGTGGTTACTGTGGGCAGATGAAGGAGGATGAGGATGAGTGAGGTTGAGGTCGTTTGAGGAGATCAGTGGTTACTGTGGGCAGATGAAGGAGGATGAGGATGAGTGAGGTTGAGGTCGTTTGAGGAGATCAGTGGTTACTGTGGGCAGATGAAGGAGGATGAGGATGAGTGAGGTTGAGGTCGTTTGAGGAGATCAGTGGTTACTGTGGGCAGATGAAGGAGGATGAGGATGAGTGAGGTTGTTTCAGTGGTTACTACTGGGCAGATGAAGGAGGATGAGGATGAGGTTACTGTTTGGGAGAGATGAGATGAAGGAGGATGAGGATGAGTGAGGTTGAGGTCGTTTGAGGAGATCAGTGGTTACTGTGGGCAGATGAAGGAGGATGAGGATGAGTGAGGTTGAGGTCGTTTGAGGAGATCAGTGGTTACTGTGGGCAGATGAAGGAGGATGAGGATGATGAGGATGAGGTCATTTGAGGAGATCAGTGGTTTGTGGGCAGATTAAGGAGGATGAGGATGAGTTGAGGTCGTTTGGGAGATGAGTGGTTACTGTGGGCAGATGAAGGAGGATGAGGATGAGTTGAGGTCGTTTGAGGAGATCAGTGGTTACTGTGGGCAGATGAAGGAGGATGAGGATGAGTGAGGTTGAGGTCGTTTGAGGAGATCAGTGGTTACTGTGGGCAGATGAAGGAGGATGAGGATGAGTGAGGTTGAGGTCGTTTGAGGAGATCAGTGGTTACTGTGGGCAGATGAAGGAGGATGAGGATGAGTGAGGTTGAGGTCGTTTGAGGAGATCAGTGGTTACTGTGGGCAGATCCAGTCATGAGCTATGAGGATGAGTTACACATCCGCACGGCCAGCAGCCAACGGGAACAAATCAGAGCACATGATGAAAGTGCTAAACAAGAGAAACACAGAGAAACACAGAGAAACAGAGTGCAACAAAACGCAGGAGCAGAAGGGGAATCAGGTCAGAGACTAAAGCAAAACATCAAAGCCAACATGGTCCTGCAGCATGAGGACACAGAAACAGAAGAGGACATACGAATGAGGACAAGTGATGGGGAAGAAGACACAGGTGGGACGAGTGGGAGTGAGAGGACATGGAGCACCAGACGTGGGACGATGAGGGGACACCGTGGCGCTGTTCTTCTCTGATGTCCTCTGTAACTGTCTGCAAGGTTACGGGAAACTAAAGATCGCTCTGCTCTCACCTCATCCTGCGTCTGTTTCTCTACTAACATGCACATCCAAGAAACTCTACACATCCAAGCATGCGTTTACATCTCTCTCTTCTCTCATTTCTCTTATTCTTCCATAGGTTAGAAGAGCGAGAGAGGGAGAGAGAGAGACCGTGAGAGGGAGGGAGAGAGAGAAAGAGAAAGAGAGAAATGTGATAGGATTCAGAATTTAAAGTTTACGCCGACGTTCTGTATTGCACTGTGGCAGACAGGGGGCGCTAACGTGTTAATAAGACCTGTGATCTTTAGCATCTCCAGCACAGTGTCAGGTGCCTCTGCTACGATGGTGGTTGCCATGGGCCACATAGCCACGGGCTGGAGTGCTAATCATCATGGTGGTCGTGGCTTTAAGCCTTTATAGTTCAGCTAAAGTGAAGGGTTAGGGTACAGGTAACACACAGCAGCACGTCATGTCTCTGTCTCCCCCCTGCTGCTGTAAGCCATGCACATTAAACAGAGTTTATCTGTGGTCTGTGGTGCGGTCTGCGGTGTGGTCTGTGGTGCGGTCATGGTTGTGGTCTGTAGTATGGTCTGTGGTATGGCCTGTGGTGCAGTCTGTGGTGCGGCCTGTGGTGCGTTCTGTAGTGTGGTCAGGGGGTGCGATCTGTGGTGCGGTCTGTAGTGTGGTCTGTGGTGTGGTTTCGGTGCGGTCTGGAGTGTGGTCTGTGGTGCGGTCTGTAGTGCGGTCTGTAGTGTGGTCAGGGGGTGCGATCTGTGGTGCGGTCTGTAGTGTGGTCTGTGGTGCGGTCTGTAGTGTGGTCTGTAGTGTGGTCTGTGGTGCGGTCTGTAGTGTGGTCTGTGGTGTGGTCTGTAGTGCGGTCTGTGGTGTGGTTTTGGTGCGGTCTGTGGTGTGGTCTGTGGTGTGGTCTGTAGTGCGGTCTGTGGTGTGGTTTTGGTGCGGTCTGTGGTGTGGTCTGTGGTGTGGTCTGTAGTGCGGTCTGTGGTGTGGTTTTGTTGCGGTCTGTAGTGTGGTCTGTGGTGTGGTCTGTGGTGTGGTCTGTAGTGCGGTCTGTGGTGTGGTTTTGGTGCGGTCTGTAGTGTGGTCTGTGGTGTGGTCTGTGGTGTGGTCTGTAGTGTGATTTTGCTGTTCTGTGATGTTGAAGACGTCCTCGAGAAACTCCACATCCTCAAGTGTCACCACTCAACAGTTAGCAGTGCATTAGGGGGAGGAGCCCCAGACCTTGGAGTGGTGTTGGAGAATCTAAACGCTTATAGTAGCAGAAGAAGAGACAGAGAGAAAAGGGAGGGAGGGAGGGAGGGAGTTAGGGAGGGAAGGTGCAGGATGGAGGGAGGGAGAAAGTGAGAGAGGGAGGGAGTGAAAATAAGTGAGATGAGAAAAGAAACGGTAAATAAACCAAACTAACATGCCACATTGCACACTGACTGAAACAGAAGGCGGGGCTACCCAGGGTGAGGCGGGGCTACACATAGTGGGGCAGGTTTTCCCAGACTGGGGCAGGGTTATGGAAGCCCCGTATATGAAGTCTGCTGGGTCACCAGCAGTATCTAAAAAGGAAAGTGAATCAGGTCTGTGTGATATTTCTTGCTGTTCCCCAGTGGCCCAGGCAGGTCTGGGTGGTGTTGAGTCTCAGTAAAAGCTGATGGAGACACTAATTTCATGGCAGCATCCAGCTGAGGTTCAGATGTGCTGTGCCCTGCTGCAGAGCTGCGTCCCATCATGCACCTGTCTGCTGCTCCAGCATCTGGAATTAACATCACGGATTATTATTCTGCTTGCCACCTTGAGGCCTGAATATCTTTGTGTGAGATTTAGACCAAACGAAAACAATTTGATGTGGTGGAGAATCAGAAGGCGCTAAAGGAGTCGAGCAAACCTGCACACACAGCCCAGGAAGCACAGAGCTCCTCCAATGAGAACGCAGGGAGCAGGCATGGGCGGGACCACATGGTGTAATGGATTATGGGGGGGGAGGGGGGGGGTTGTGTGTGTCCCTGGCAGAGTGGGAGCCCCCCCCCCCCCCCCCCAACAGAGAGCCCCGCTGAGCTACCACAAGCTGCTCAGGCCCCTTTAATGGTGATTGAATTGCTCTTCATGGGCAAACAGACGAGTCTCTCAAGGTCACGCAGACGCTTGTTAAATGTGGAAACGGGCAATACGAGCTCCAGCGTGGAGCCATCTTGGCTCGGCATATTGCAGGGGGATGGCTGTGTGGTGCGGGTGTTACCTGCAGGATCGGTTTGGTAACAGTGGAATCACCCACAGAACCTACATAGAGTCTCAGACAGCTGCTACCATTTACACTCTGTCCTCTTTCTCTCTCCCTCTCTCTCTCTCTCTCTCTGTCTCTCTCTCTCTCTCTGTCTCTGTCTTCTCTGTCTCTCTCTCTCTTCTCTCTCTCTCTCTCTCTCTCTCTCTCTTCTCTCTCTCTCTCTCTCTCTCTCATTCACATTTATAGTCCACTTTTACAAATGCGTAGTGTTTATAAGCGTAGTGAGGATGGTGTGGTCTGTGGTGTGGTCTGTAGTGTGGTCTGTGGTGTGGTCGTAGTGAGGATGGTGTGGTCTGTGTGTGTGGTCTGTGGTGTGGTCTGTGGTGCGGTCTGTGGTGTGGTCTGTAGTGTGGTCTGTGGTGCGGTCTGTGGTGTGGTCGTAGTGAGGATGGTGTGGTCTGTAGTGTGGTCTGTGGTGTGGTCGTAGTGAGGATGGTGTGGTCTGTGTGTGGTCTGTGGTGTGGTCTGTGGTGTGGTCTGTGGTGTGGTCTGTGGTGCGGTCTGTAGTGAGAATGGTGTGGTCTGTAGTGTGGTCTGTAGTGTGGTCTGTGGTGTGGTCTGTAGTGTGGTCTGTGGTGCGGTCTGTAGTGAGAATGGTGTGGTCTGTAGTGTGGTCTGTGGTGTGGTCTGTAGTGTGGTCTGTGGTGTGGTCTGTAGTGTGGTCTGTGGTGTGGTCTGTAGTGTGGTCTGTGTGTGGTCTGTAGTGTGGTCTGTAGTGAGGATGGTGTGGTCTGTGTGTGGTCTGTGGTGTGGTCTGTGGTGCGGTCTGTGGTGTGGTCTGTGGTGTGGTCTGTAGTGTGGTCTGTGTGTGGTCTGTAGTGTGGTCTGTAGTGTGGTCTGTGGTGTGGTCTGTAGTGTGGTCTGTGGTGTGGTCTGTGGTGTGGTCTGTGGTGTGGTCTGTGGTGTGGTCTGTGGTGTGGTCTGTAGTGTGGTCTGTGGTGTGGTCTGTAGTGTGGTCTGTGGTGTGGTCGTAGTGAGGATGGTGTGGTCTGTAGTGTGGTCTGTGGTGTGGTCTGTAGTGAGGTGTGGTCTGTGGTGTGGTCTGTGGTGTGGTCTGTGGTGTGGTCTGTGGTGTGGTCTGTGGTGTGGTCTGTGGTGTGGTCTGTGGTGTGGTCTGTAGTGTGGTCTGTGGTGTGGTCTGTAGTGTGGTCTGTGGTGCGGTCTGTAGTGAGAATGGTGTGGTCTGTAGTGTGGTCTGTGGTGTGGTCTGTGGTGTGGTCTGTAGTGTGGTCTGTAGTGTGGTCTGTGGTGTGGTCTGTAGTGTGGTCTGTAGTGTGGTCGTAGTGAGGATGGTTTGGTCTGTGGTGTGGTCTGTGGTGTGGTCGTAGTGAGGATGGTGTGGTCTGTGGTGTGGTCTGTGGTGTGGTCGTAGTGAGGATGGTGTGGTCTGTGTGTGTGGTCTGTGGTGTGGTCGTAGTGAGGATGGTGTGGTCTGTGTGTGGTGGTTGAAGGTGGAGCTCATTATCAGGAGTGAGTGGAGAACAAAGCAACCAAACATTCTGCACTCATTCATTTTAACACGCAACAGTTCAGCCTGGCTGGAGAAGAGCAGAAGCCCTGTGTGATCCTCCAGCACAGACCTGCTCTCCCCCAGCACAGACCTGCTCTCCTCCAGCCCAGACCTGCTCTCCCCCAGCACAGACCTGCTCTCCTCCAGCCCAGACCAGCTCTCCCCCCAGCCCAGACCTGCTCTCCCCAGCACAGACCTGCTCTCCCCCCAGCACAGACCTGCTCTCCTTCCAGCACAGACCTGCTCTCCCTGCAGCACAGACCAGCTCTCTCCCCAGCCCAGACCTGCTCTCCTTCCAGCACAGACCTGCTCTCCCTGCAGCACAGACCTGCTCTCCCTGCAGTGCGTCATACCCAGCATTAAGCATTCAGACTGACGAGGAGTAAACTCATTAATATTTATGTCTTCCTTACCTTTTTGCGTTCTGCATATTTTATTATTCATGTTTGCTCTTTGCCATAACTACAGCTACCATATAATCTGACAGGGAAATGTTGTAGGTAAATTTGTTCGTTTTCAGGTCAGATTAGAGATCACTTAGGCATGCGCACCAGGTTGGCTTAGTAGCACACATACACAGCACGGTCACACACACACACACACACACTCACTCATACTCACACTCACTCATATTCTCACTCACTCACACTCACTCTCAGACAGCGAGACAGTGAGAGACACAGCGAGACAGTGAGAGACACAGCGAAACAGTGAGAGACACAGCGAAACAGTGAGAGACACAGCGAGACAGTGAGAAACACAGCGAGACAGTGAGAGACACAGTGAAACAGTGATTTCAACTGCTTTGAACTTTTCTAGAACATTAATGATAATTAATAATGTGCTTTATGTTTAATTTCAAGGGGACGTTGAGATGCTCACCGTGGCAGCACTGACGCCTCTCCACCCTTTTAGAAATTGCAAACAAGACACTACTTACTCCTCCCTCAACACCCCTCACGTTCCTGCTCACGTTCCTGCTATCATAACTCCTCACGTTCCTGCTCACGTTCCTCCTCACGTTCCCGCTCACGTTCCTGCTATCATAACTCCTCACGTTCCTGCTCACGTTCCTCCTCACGTTCCCGCTCACGTTCCTCCTCACATAACTATTCACGTTCCTGCTCACGTTCCTCCTCACATAACTCTTCCATAACTCCTACTATGTGTCTGCTGTTTGTAGGGTTTCTGGTTAATTCCATCTAATTCATGGTTTGGTTTGATCTTTCATTACAGGCCCCAACACACATATACATGCACATCACCTCTCATGGCCTATTGGCGGATATTTAAGTATTACAGCTTCCTATCTCCAAGACGCAGGCAGGATTGTACACTGATGGGCATTACCCATGATGCATCACAAATGAATTTGGGTGAGGTGGGTGCAGAGACAGAGACCAACATACAGACTCAGATATCTCTAGCAGCATCCCCTAGGGAATGACCATTAAAACGTGTTTATAACAATTAATGAACTGTGTGTGTGAGTGTGTGTGTGTGTAAACCTGCATTCATGTGGTTGAGTGTATGGTACCTTGCCCTGGTGGTCAGTTTGTTTTTGTGTGTGTAAAATGGCTTACATGTGAGAGTATGTTACCTGGCACTGTTGATCACTTGGTGTGTGTGTGTGTGTGTGTGTGTGTGTGCACAGCAGGAATGCAGACTGGCGTACTGCACTTTCAGTACACACATTGCTTGAACCATCTGCCCCCACTCAGTAGAGGACACAGTGTTGGTGATGGGTGTAGTGATGGTGGTGGTGGTGTTCAGTGTTAATGACATCACACCCTCAGTGTTAATGACATCACACCCTCAGTATTAATGAAACCACACCCTCAGTGTTAATGACATCACTCCCTCAGTGTTAATGACATCACTCCCTCAGAGTTAATGACACCACACCCTCAGTGTTAATGAAACCACACCCTCAGTGTTAATGACATCACACCCTCAGTGTTAATGACATCACTCCCTCAGTGTTAACGACATCACTCCCTCAGTGTTAACGTCATCACTCCCTCAGTGTTAATGACATCACTCCCTCAGTGTTAATGACATCACACCCTCAGTGTTAATGAGGTGCACGTCTGATTTGGCCCCCTTACATACGGGACACTAAAGCCAAAACAAAGCTGCTGTTCCTCCCCCTGCTGTTCCTCCCCCTGCTGTTCCTCCCTCTGCTGTTCCTCCCTCCGCTGTTCCTCCCTCTGCTGTTCCTCCCCCTGCTGTTCCACCCTCTGCTGTCCCTCCCTCTGCTGTCCCTCCCTCTGCTGTTCCTCCCCCTGCTGTGCCTCCCCTGGCTGGTTCTGCCCCTCTGTGATGGTGCAGCAGGGTGGTGTTACAGCTGGGGACAGACCACAAGTTCTCTGCACAGTGTCGGAAACGCAGCTTCTCTCTGATATGATGGTGGAAACAGTAGCTTTATGGTTTTCATTACACTCTACGCAAGAATAAAATATAAGGTCAAATGTTCACGTGTGTGTGTGTCTGTGTCTGTGTGTGTGTGTGTGTATTCCTCAAAAGAATTCCCTTATGTCTATAAAGATTCATTCACTGGTGACTCATTCATTGGTGCTCAATTTAATGTCTCGGAAGTTTCTCCCTCTGCTTTTGTCTCTCTTTCTCTCTCTCTTTCCATCTCTGTTTCTCCTCTCTCTCTTTCCACACCAGATCGTGTTTGAGTCTTCTAAAAAGAAAGAATAGTTTTTTGTAAAGATGAGTGTCTTAAGTGCTAATGTTGGGCTGTGTGAAATAATGTTTTAATAATGTTTTGCTGTGTGAATGTAGTGCAGCAGCCGTGCTGGGTCCTCGTTAAAAACCCTGTCGTCTTCTCCACCACATCTTTAATGAAACATGAGCAAGGGATGTGAAGAGTGTGGAGGCAACACCAGCAGGTTCACGTGTGCTCATTAGGACACCCTGAGAGTGCGTCTCTACCTTAAACACGGTTCACGTGTGCTCATTAGGACACCCTGAGAGTGCGTCTCTACCTTAAACACCGGTTCACGTGTGCTCATTAGGACACCCTGAGAGTGCGTCTCTACCTTAAACACCGGTTCACGTGTGCTCATTAGGGCACCCTGAGAGTGCGTCTCTACCTTAAACACCGGTTCACGTGTGCTCATTAGGACACCCTGAGAGTGCGTCTCTACCTTAAACACCGGTTCACGTGTGCTCATTAGGACACCCTGAGAGTGCGTCTCTACCTTAAACACCGGTTCACGTGTGCTCATTAGGGCACCCTGAGAGTGCGTCTCTACCTTAAACACCGGTTCACGTGTGCTCATTAGGACACCCTGAGAGTGCGTCTCTACCTTAAACACCGGTTCACGTGTGCTCATTAGGGCACCCTGAGAGTGCGTCTCTACCTTAAACACCGGTTCACGTGTGCTCACCTTAAACACCGGTTCACGGTGCTCATTAGGGCCCCTGAGAGTGCGTCTCTACCTTAAACACGGTTCACGTGTGCTCATTAGGACACCCTGAGAGTGCGTCTCTACCTTAAACACCGGTTCACGTGTGCTCATTAGGACACCCTGAGAGTGCGTCTCTACCTTAAACACGGTTCACGTGTGCTCATTAGGACACCCTGAGAGTGCGTCTCTACCTTAAACACGGTTCACGTGTGCTCATTAGGACACCCTGAGAGTGTCTACCTTAAACACGGTCTCTACCTTAAAACACGGTTCACGTGTGCTCATTAGGACACCCTGAGAGTGCGTCTCTACCTTAAACACGGTTCACGTGTGCTCATTAGGACACCCTGAGAGTGCGTCTCTACCTTAAACACGGTTCACGTGTGCTCATTAGGACACCCTGAGAGTGCGTCTCTACCTTAAACACCGGTTCACGTGTGCTCATTAGGACACCCTGAGAGTGCGTCTCTACCTTAAACACGGTTCACGTGTGCTCATTAGGACACCCTGAGACGGTTCACGTGTGCTCATTAGGACACCCTGAGAGTGCGTCTCTACCTTAAACACGGTTCACGTGTGCTCATTAGGACACCCTGAGAAACCACGGTTCACGTGTGCTCATTAGGACACCCTGAGAGTGCTCTACCTTAAACACGGTTCACGTGTGCTCATTAGGAGACCCTGAGAGTGCGTCTCTACCTTAAACAGTGGTTCACGTGTGCTCATTAGGACACCCTGAGAGTGCGTCTCTACCTTAAACAGTGGTTCACGTGTGCTCATTAGGACACCCTGAGAGTGCGTCTCTAGCTTAAACACGGTTCACGTGTGCTCATTAGGACACCCTGAGAGTGCGTCTCTACCTTAAACACCGGTTCACGTGTGCTCATTAGGACACCCTGAGTGCTCATTAAAACACACCCTGCTCATTAGGACACCCTGGGAGTGCATCTCTACCTTAAACAGTGGTTCGTTGCTCATTAGGACACCCTGTGCTCTACCTTAAACAGGACACCCTGCGAGTGCGTCTCTAGCTCTACCTAAACACCGGTTCACGTGTGCTCATTAGGACACCCTGAGAGTGCATCTCTACAGCAAACACGTTTCACGTGTGCTCATTAACACCCTGGGAGTGCGCTCTCTACCTTGCAGGTTCGCTGTGCTCATTAGGACACCCTGCGTCTCTACCTTAACAGTGGTTCACGTGTGCTCATTAGGACACCCTGAGGTGCGTCTCTACCTTAAACAGTGGTTCACGCGTGCTCATTAGGAACAGTGGGAGTGCATCTAGAGCAGTTCACAGTGGTGCTCATTAGGACACCCTGAGAGTGCATCTCTACCTTAAACAGCAGTGTGGTGTGCTCATTAGAACAGTGCTGAGTGCGTCTAGAAACAGTGCGGTGCGCATTGCCGAACAGTGCGGTGCGCTAGAGCAGTGTGGTGCGCTAGAACAGTGTGGTGCGCTAGAGCAGTGCGGTGCGCTAGAACAGTGCGGTGGTGCGCTAGAACAGTGCGGTTCGCTAGAGCAGTGTGGTGCGCTAGAGCAGTGCGGTGCGCTAGAACAGTGCGGTGCGCTAGAACAGTGCGGTGCGCTAGAACAGTGCGGTGCGCTAGAGCAGTGCGGTGCGCTAGAGCAGTGCGGTGCGCTAGAACAGTGTGGTGCGCTAGAACAGTGCGGTGCGCTAGAGCAGTGCGGTGCGCTAGAGCAGTGCGGTGCGCTAGAACAGTGCGGTGCGCTAGAACAGTGCGGTGCGCTAGAACAGTGCGGTGCGCTAGAGCAGTGCGGTGCGCTAGAACAGTGCGGTGCGCTACAGCAGTGCGGTGCGCTAGAACAGTGCGGTGCGCTAGAGCAGTGTGGTGCGCTAGAAGTGCAGAACAGTGCGGTGCGCTAGAGCAGTGCGCGCTAGAACAGTGCGGTGCTAAGGCGCTTAGAGCAGTGCGGTGCGCTAGAGCAGTGCGGTGCGCTAGAACAGTGCGGTGCGCTACAGCAGTGCGGTGCGCTAGAACAGTGTGGTGCGCTAGAGCAGTGTGGTGCGCTAGAGCAGTGTGGTGCGCTAGAGCAGTGCGGTGCGCTAGGGCTGCTTAGAGCAGTGCGGCGCTAGAGCAGTGCGGTGCGCTAGAACAGTGCGCGCTAGAGTGCGGTGCGCTAGAACAGTGCGGTGCGCTACAGCAGTGCGGTGCGCTAGAGCAGTGCGGTGCGCTACAGCAGTGCGGTGCGCTAGAGCAGTGCGGTGCGCTAGAGCAGTGCGGTGCGCTAGAGCAGTGCGGTGCGCTAGAGCAGTGCGGTGCGCTAGAACAGTGCCCGAACGCTAGAGCAGTGCGGTGCGCTAGAACAGTGCGGTGCGCTAGAACAGTGTGGTGCGCTAGAACAGTGTGGTGCGCTTAGAACAGTGCGGAACAGTGCGTGTGCGCTAGAACAGTGCGGTGCGCTAGAGCAGTGCGGTGCGCTAGAACAGTGGAACAGTGCGCGCTACAGCAGTGCGGTGCGCTAGAGCAGTGCGGTGCGCTAGAGTGAGGTGCGGTGCGCTAGAGCAGTGCGGTGCGCTAGAACAGTGCAGTGCGGTGCGCTAGCTAGCAGTGCGGTGCGCTAGAGCAGTGCGGTGCGCTACAGCAGTGCGGTGCGCTAGAGCAGTGCGGTGCGCTAGAGCAGTGCGGTGCGCTAGAACAGTGCGGTGCGCTAGAGCAGTGCGGTGCGCTAGAGCAGTGCGGTGCGCTAGAACAGTGCGGTGCGCTAGAGCAGTGCGGTGCGCTAGAACAGTGCGGTGCGCTAGAGTGGTGCAGTGCGGTGCGCTAGAACAGAGCAGTGCGGTGCGCTAGAGCAGTGCGGTGCGCTACAGCAGTGCGGTGCGCTAGAGCAGTGCGGTGCGCTAGAGCAGTGCGGTGCGCTAGAGCAGTGCGGTGCGCTAGAGCAGTGTGGTGCGCTAGAGCAGTGCGGTGCGCTAGAACAGTGCGGTGCGCTAGAGCAGTGCGGTGCGCTAGAGCAGTGCGGTGCGCTACAGCAGTGCGGTGCGCTAGAGCAGTGTGGTGCGCTAGAGCAGTGTCACTCGTAGGTTGTGTCATAATGAAAGCTCTGCAGACCCAGGTCCAGAGACACCTGCTGGGGGCACATTCACGTTAACACGTTCACTTTGAGAGGGGGAGAGGGAGAGGGAGAGAGAGAGAGACAGAGAGACAGAGAGCATGTGAAAGTGTATGAGTGACAGCGTGTGTATGAGTGAGTGTGAGAGGTGTTGTGTTAGACAGTGTGTGAAAGAGTGTGCGTGTGTGTGTATGTGTTGGAGATTTTGTGTATGAGAGAAAGACTGCATGTGAGAGAGAGAGAGAAAGAGAGAGATGGGCAGATGAAAGAGTGGAGGACTAACGCACCTTGAAGAGTGAGTTAAGCATGACTGACCTCCTTCACTGTGCCTGCACAGGAAATGAGCTGATAACACACACACACACACACACACACACCTGGGGCTTTCCTCAGCGGCTGGAGCACACTGAAATCATGAGGATATTTGGTGGTACCTGTAAAGAGTGCAGGAAAAGTATTTTGGAAATAATGTCTGTGTCACTGGGAGTGTGTGTGTGTGTGAGGTACTGGGATTGTGTGTGTGTGTGAGGTACTGGGATTGTGTGTGTGTGTGAGGTACTGGGATTGTGTGTGTGTGTGAGGCACTGGGATTGTGTGTGTGTGTGTGAGGCACTGGGAGTGTGTGTGTGTGTGTGGGAGTGTGTGTGTGTGTGTGTGAGGTACTGGGAGTGTGTGTGTGTATGAGGTACTGGGAGTGTGTGTGTGCGTGAGGCCCTGGACGTGTATGTGTGTGTGTGTGTGTGGACTGGGAGTGTGTGTGTGTCTGTGGTTGTTGAGGCACTGGGAGTGTGTGTGTGAGTGTGTGAGGGAGGCACTGGGAGTGTGTGTGTGTGTGAGTGAGGCACTGGGAGTGTGTGTGTGTGTGTGAGGCACTGGGAGTGTGTGTGTGTGTGTGTGGGAAGCACTGGGAGTGTGTGTGTGTGTGTGTGTGTGTGTGAGGGAAGCACTGGGAGTGTGTGTGTGTGTGTGTGAGGGAAGCACTGGGAGTGTGTGTGTGTGTGAGGGAAGCACTGGGAGTGTGTGTGTGAGTGTGTGAGGGAGGCACTGGGAGTGTGTGTGTGTGTGTGAGTGAGGCACTGGGAGTGTGTGTGTGTGAGTGAGGCACTGGGAGTGTGTATGTGAGTGTGTGAGGAAAGCACTGGGAGTGTGTGTGTGTGTGTGTGTGTGAGGGAAGCACTGGGAGTGTGTGTGTGTGTGTGAGGGAAGCACTGGGAGTGTGTGTGTGTGTGTGAGGGAAGCACTGGGAGTGTGTGTGTGTGTGAGGGAAGCACTGGGAGTGTGTGTGTGTGTGAGTGAGGCACTGGGAGTGTGTGTGTGTGTGTGTGTGTGAGGCACTGGGAGTGTGTGTGTGTGTGTGTGAGATACTGGGAGTGTGTAGAGGTCACGTTTAGTATTCACCTCTGTGCTTAAACCAACAGCTGGTTATTATTCTGGAGAACAAAAAGCTACAGTACATAACCTCCCTGAGTCTGTTCACACACACACACACACACGCGGAGAGAAGGCGCGCAGTGGTCCGCTGACACCTGTGAACATCTCTCTACATGATATGAACATAGTGTGTGGGGAACAGGATAAATGTGAGCTGCTGTCCAACAATCCTAGTACACACACACACACACACAGATGGCACGATATATACAACTCCTCTGTGTGTGTTCACATGTGCTCTGCATACATATGAGGATGAGGCCAGCTTTGTGCGAGTATGAACGTTTGAGTGTGTGTTTGTGTGGGGGGGAGTGGGAGTGTGAGACTGTGAGTGTGAGTGTGTGTCAGTGTGCATGTGAGTGTGGGAGTGTGAGAGTGGGAGTGTGTGTGACAGATCTGTCCGAGGGACCAGTGAATAGAACCTATGTGTTGGTCTCTCTCTCTCTTCCTTTGAATGTCCTTGTCTCTCCTGTATTCACTCTCTCACTCTCTCCCTCTGTCTGTCTCCCTCTCTACTCTCCCTCTGTCTGTCTCCCTCTGTCTGTTTCTCTCCATCTGCCTCTCACTCTGTCTCTCTCTGTCTGTCTCTCACAGGTTCCCTCTAATTATGGGCAGATTCTCTTCACCGTAGAAAAGTGGCACTTCAGTCATATTAGAAACCTAAAGCTGGTGGCTGAGAGACGTAAACACACAGACATGTAAATAAGCACCAAGAGAGAAACGTACTAGTGAAACCTGCCTGTGTGTCCCACTCAGCTCTGCTAACCCACCTTTAAGGAGAATCTTCTTCTCCCTCTCCCACACCGTGTCTCCCTCTGTCTTTCCCTCTATCTCTCCCTCTCTCTGTCTCTCTCCCTCTATCTTTCCCTCTATCTCTCCCTCTCTGTCTCTCTCCCTCTGTCTTTCCCTCTATCTCTCCCTCTCTCTGTCTCTCTCCCTCTATCTTTCCCTCTATCTCTCCCTCTCTCTCTATCTCTTCCTCCTTCTATCTCTTGTCACCGTCAGGTGTCTAAGCACCCTCTAGTGCAGGGTGGGGTAAGGGTGGGGTAAGGGTGGGGTAAGGGAGGGGTAATAGCATTCCTCGTTTACATTCTCACGTTTAGACTAAATAATATATGTGATCACAAAACCTCAATAAGATTCTGCAAATATATCTATGATTTTGATTAGCTGCATCAAAGTTAATTTGCATATTTGTGATAAAACATGTTAATACAAGATTAAACATTTGTTTTTGTTTACCTCTGCAGCAGTAAGTGCTATATGATTTTTCTGTTATTTGCATTGTAGATTTCTAAATCTAAAAGGTACACAAATAATTCAGTAATACCAACATATGCACTTGATTGTGAAGTACTTGGAGATACAGAAATACTCAAACAAAACACACACACACACCACCAGAGGTGGTTAGTTAGACTATGTTGCTTTCCATTTAATTGACTGGAAGTTGCATATTTTAATATTATATATATTCTATATTTTAATATTTTCTAACTAACAGGAGAGAGCAAAAAAGGCAGTGAGAGAAAGAAGAGAAAGAGAAGAGAAAGTGATGGAGGGAGAGGAGAGGGAAAGAGGGAAAGATGGGTGAGAGCGGGAGTGAGGGAGGGAGATGGAGAGAGAGATGTGTGAGGGAGGGAGGGAGATTGAGAGAGAGAGATATATGAGGGAGGGAGATGGAGGGAGGGAGATGAAGAGAGAGATAGAGAGAGAGAGATATGTGAGGGAGGGAGATGGAGAGAGAGAGAGAGAGATGTGTGAGGGAGGGAGATGGAGAGAGAGAGAGAGATGAGGGAGGGAGGGAGAGAGAGAGAGAGAGAGAATGTGTGAGGGAGGGAGGGAGAGAGAGAGAGAGAGAGATGTGAGGGAGGGAGATGGAGAGGGAGAGAGAGAGATGTGTGGAGAGAGAGAGAGAGATGGGGAGGGAGATGGAGAGGAGAGATGTGTGAGGGAGGGAGGGAGGTGTTAACGGAGGTGGTGTTCAGTATTGGCTGTGAGCAGGACTGAGCAAGCAGGGTGCTTATTATTGTTGTTATTGGTATGTATTTAGTATTTATTATTATTGCTGTTTTATTTACTATTTTTTGTTTATTTATCATGATTTAAGTGTGAGCCTCTCCAGTCTGCAGTGTCCAGTGTAATGTGCACTAAATGGTGATGACTTGCTTTTTTAAGTCCATCAGATGAAGCCTAATGATTGACAGGTAACTCAGCCGTGTGAATGCAGGCTGGCTGAGGTGGGTGTGGCCATGGCAGTATTTAGCTCCGCCTGAGAGCACTCAGCCAGCTAATACTCCTGTCACGCATGTGTGACTGGCAACCAATCAGAGCTTTGCACACATGGGCACATTCCAGAGACCTGCGTGTGACACCCCCATGAACAGTCCAGCAACACACAATACACTCCATTATGGGAGATTCAATTGAGGACTCTCTCTCCTCTTTCTCTCTCTCTCTCTCTCTCTCTCTCTCTCTCTCTCTCTCTCTCTCTCTCCATCTTGGAAATATCATGTTCTGTTATTAAAACAATGTTTCTTCAAAGTGGTAAAGACGTTTCTGTGGGAGAACGTGTTTCTGACCGTAGTGAGGACGTTTCTGTGGGAGAACGTGGGTATGTGTTGGATCATTTCCAGTCAGTGGTCTGAATCCAGTCAGTACAACTTACTGACGTTTCACTCAGTCAGTTGTTGCACTGCAGATGTTTGATCTCCACGTAAATGCAGACCAACGTGTGAGTGACACAAGCTGCTTCAGTGCCCCCTACAGTATGGGATGGTTACCAGGCTGCTCACCGTGGAAACGGAGGTACACTGGTGCACACGGTGCTGTCCTCTTCATGTGTGTGTGTGTGTGTTATGGCTGGCAGTGGCTGATAACGGGGTGTGTGGGGCTCACAGTGCAGGCTGTAATCTCATAGCGGGAGCCACATCACTCCTCCCTCCCTGTGGAGGGCTGAGGGACCAGAGAGCAGCAGGGGGGGCGTGTTTGATACTTCATTACAATACCTCCATGCAGGCTGGGTTAAGCCCCGCCCAGTCACCCCCATGCAGGCTGGGTTAAGCTCCGCCCAGTCACCCCCATGCAGGTGGGGTTAAGCTCCGCCCAGTCACCTCCATGCAGGCTGGGTTAAGCCCCGCCCAGTCACCCCCATGCAGGTGGGGTTAAGCCCCGCCCAGTCACCTCCATGCAGGCTGGGTTAAGCCCCGCCCAGTCACCCCCATGCAGGTGGGGTTAAGCCCCGCCCAGTCACCCCCATTCAGGCTGGATTAAGCCCCGCCCAGTCACCCCCATTCAGGCTGGATTAAGCCCCGCCCAGTCACCCCCATGCAGGCTGGTTTAAGCCCCGCCCAGTCAGGCTCCTTTACCAGTCTGCCTTCCAGCAGTGGAATAAGTCTGCAGGACCTCCTGCTGGTCCTGGTCCTGAGTGTGTGCAGAGTGTGTGTGTGTGTGTTTGTGTGTGTGTGTGTGTGTGTGTGTGTGTGTGTGTGTGTGTGTGCGTGTGTGTAGCAGGCACTTTACAGGCGTTTGTACTCACGCATTTGCAAAGTCGTTTACTTGTGAAATTTAGCTCAGAAAATATGCTTCACGGCAGGAGGATTTTGATAGATCAAAGAGTTAATGTAGATAAACTGCATTAATTACAAATCTCACTATGACAAATTGCTGCTGTCATGTAATGAAAAATTCCACCCCACTTAGGCGCCGTAATGGCTGCGATTTACAGCCGCCCAGAAACCAAAAACTGTACAGTGGATCCATTTAAACACAATACACTAACACAGCTGGCAAAGCATGGAGTTCCCGAAAATGATAACAGAACAAAAGAGTGAGAGAGAAAGAGGGGAGGGGGGAGAGAGAGAGAGAGAGGGGGGGAGGGAGGGAAGGAGGGAGGGTATCACGGAAAATGACACAATAATGGGGGAAAAAATCATATTTTACACAGAGCCAAAGTGCGTAATGGTGCAGTGAAGGCAAAAGCAAGGGAGGTGTGGACGTCCCCGTCTGGCTCTGGGCTGAGAGGGAGGTAGACACAGTCGTGTGGACGTCCCCGTCTGGCTGTGGGCTGAGAGGGAGGTAGACACGGTCGTGTGGACGTCCCCGACTGGCTCTGGGCTGAGAGGGAGGTAGACACGGTCGTGTGGACGTCCCCGTCTGGCTGTGGGCTGAGAGGGAGGTAGACACGGTCGTGGGGCGTCCCCGACTGGCTCTGGGCTGAGAGGGAGGTAGACACGGTCGTGTGGACGTCCCCCGCCTGGCTGTGGGCTGAGAGGGAGGTAGACACGGTCGTGTGGACGTCCCCCGACTGGCTCTGGGCTGAGAGGGAGGTAGACACGGTCGTGTGGGACTTCCCCGCCTGGCTGTGGGCTGAGAGGGAGGTAGACACGGTCGTGTGGACGTCCCCGACTGGCTCTGGGCTGAGCGGGAGGTAGACACGGTCGTGTGGACTTCCCGCCTGGCTGTGGGCTGAGAGGGAGGTAGACACGGTCGTGTGGACGTCCCCGACTGGCTCTGGGCTGAGAGGGAGGTAGACACGGTCGTGTGGACTTCCCCGTCTGGCTGTGGGCTGAGAGGGAGGTAGACACGGTCGTGTGGACGTCCCCGACTGGCTCTGGGCTGAGAGGGAGGTAGACACGGTCGTGTGGACTTCCCCGTCTGGCTGTGGGCTGAGAGGGAGGTAGACACGGTCGTGTGGACGTCCCCGTCTGGCTGTGGGAATGCTGGGAGGGTCTGCAAAGGTGTGGGAGGGGCTACAATAATGTGGGAGGGGCTACGAGAGTTTGGGAGTGGCTACCTGTGCAAAACACCCCAAGAGCTTCTTACATTTACATTTACATTTACGGCATTTAGCAGACGCCCTTATCCAGAGCGACTTACAAAAAGTGCTTCATTGTTTTACTCAGAACAAAATCTCTAGCTAGTTAGTTTAGGCTAAAATCAGGAAGAAACTTTAAGCAAGAAACTTTAAGAAACTTCTTCACTCTGCAGCACGTGAACATGCTCTTGATCTCCTCATGTGTGTCTCACCTGGACTGATGTGTGAATGCAACAATAACAAAACACCACTAGGCAATAACTTGAGCCCAGGGAGCATCTGTCTGTTTCATAACACCAGCATGTAAGTTGGTTTGGTGTCCATTTGATTATCTGTGGACTTTACCAGAGGTGAAGGGCAGAGGGAGTGTGAAGGTGTGAGCGCCCCCTGTTGGCTCCTGAAAAACATTTCAGCATCTGGCCTTGGGGAATTCCTGCTACTCAGGGTTCGCGCCAGACCTGGACATGAAGACCTGGACATGAAGACCTCGTCCATGTCCTCATTCTGTCCTGGTATGTGCTGACTTCCTGGGGAAGCAATGATGCCCCCCCTGACACACACACACACACACACACACATACATACACACACACACACGCTCGCACATGCACACGCTCAGAAGAGGACAGAGTGATCCAGTGGTGACTCACACACATGCACATGTGCATGTGTGTGCCGACACACACACACACACACACACACACACACACACACACAGATCTCTGTCAGTGAATGAACAGTGGGAGCAGGGATTGTGGATTCACATAGACTAATGAAATGAAATGACGGCCTTCTCAGACCAGGACAGGACAAACGTAAAGGAAAGAGGGCAGATTTGGCCCACGCAGGAAATTGAAGTCATTGCAAGTAAATTGAGTTCAGCTCCTTCTGAGGGGAAAGAGCACCAATCAATTTGGCCCAGAGCAGATGCTGTCATACGTGTGCATAGGGGCCCAGCGCTAGCTGCCATCTGCAGCACACACACACACACACACACACACACACACACACACACACACACACACACACACACACACACACACACCTGCGCGCGCACACACACAAATACACGCACGCACACATACGCACACCTGCGCGCACACACACACGCACACACACCTGTGCACACACACACACACACACACACACCTGTGCACACACACACCTGTGCGCACACACACACACTCACACACACACCTGTGCACACGCACACCTGTGCACACACACGCACACACACACCTGTGCACACACACACACACACACACACACACCTGTGCACACACACGCACACACACACCTGTGCACACACACACGCACACACACACCTGTGCACACACACACACACACACACCTGTGCACACACACACACACACGCACACCTGTGCACGCGCACACACACACACACACACACACACACACACACCTGTGCACACACACACTCACAAAAGCCCAGTCACCCACCTTTACCTCCTCTGGCTAATTTCTGCACAGCGCCGCACCAGTGTGGAGCCCTGATCGTCTGCCCCTGCCGTGCTGATGTGAGGTGGGTCTTGATGACGAGTGACGTCCCCACGGCCCAATCAGCTCCACTGCTTCCCCAGTTCATCCATTAAGTTGTTTTGGTGTGTCTGTGTGGAACAGGATGACACCACAGCAGGTTACCACACTGTGTGTGTGTGTGTGTGTGTGTGTGTATGCACATGAGCACATGGGCATTAGAGTTTGTGTGTGTGTGCGTGTGTCTGTGTGTGTGTGTGCGCATGAGATTGGTGTTAAAAAAGTCATTCCTAATACGATCTCCAATTAAAACTACTCTATAATGAGCTGTGAAACGTGTAATGACTTTAATTAGAGATGATGTAACCTGGTCTGATGACATAGACAATTACAGGAGGATGAAAACAGGTAGAATAAAATAATAAACATTTCAGAAGTGCATCAGTGTTTTGCTATTTTTATGTATATCAACTATTTGTTTTTATGTATTTTTCATATAATTGCAAATTAAATATGCAATAGATTTATTAACCATCTTTATTAAAAATAACTTGAGCTGGATTAATGCATTTTTCTGCACTTTTCTTTGGAAAGAGATCCTACTCCAAACATTTTCTTCATTTTCTTAACATTTTCACTATTTGATTTACTTTGAGTTTTTTTAATTGTCATTGTCATTTGTGTCAGGAGGGACGTGTGTGTCTGTCATAGAGGTCAGCTTTAGTGGTGACGCTGTGTTCAGCACTTACTGTTTAAATAGCACTGTGTGTTCAATGCTATGTTGTGTACGCAGCACTGTGTTCAGTGCTATTGTGTTGTAGGTAGCACCGTGTCCAGTCTTGTTACGTTGTATGTAGCACTGTGTTCAGTGCTGTGTTCAGTGCTATTGTGTTGTAGGTAGCACCGTGTCCAGTCTTGTTACGTTGTATGTAGCACTGTGTTCAGTGCTATTGTGTTGTAGGTAACACTGTTAAGTGCTGTTGTAAGTAGCACTGAGCTCTGATCTGATTTTACTCTTTTAGATGGCTAAGCTGAGGGCAAATGAGGGACTGAACGCAGTCAACTGGTGTCGGTTAGTGGGTGAATTACGCGTGACATCCAACAGCAGGGAACAAGGCAGCAACTCCACTTCATTAATACCATTAATACCATTTACACCTAGCAAAGCCTTTAATGGAGGAAATCGATTCATTTGACAGTTTTAATAAAACACACTTTTAATAAAACATTTGATACACACACACACACACACACACACACACACACACACACACACACACACACACACACTGCACTCACTGTTTCCATAGTTCCGCCCATCCACTGTTTTTACATTCCTTAACACCAGCGTTCTAAAGTTGGTAGTTAGTTTAAGTACTTAGTTATGTAGTTAGTTTAAGTAGTTAATTAGGTAGTTTAAGTAGTTAGTTAGTTAGATAGTTAGTTTAAGAATTTACACGTAACAAAAATGCAAAACTGTATTAAAACTATTAGCAGTGTTCCTGTTCCTTCTGCAAATCTCTCATGTGACTAAGTATTTGACAGACATTATGTTTTGGTATTGCTTAAATATTAATTGGACTTTTTCATAAGGTCTTTTCACACACACGTGTAACACACGTGTTAAAACTTTACACAATTAGCAATGGCAGGCCAAACACAGCACGTCAAGAATGTGTAGGTACGAGTGCCCCAGTGTAGGGAGAGAACCTCCCAGCACCTTCCTAATAACCACACAGGGTTGTTGGTGTTGGGTGGTGTTGGGTGTGGTTATTGTGTCTTGGGCAAACTGGTAACAAAAGCGACATTTATAATGGAGAATCCACCAGTTACAATCATGTTTACACACAGATTATCAGACCAAAGCATTGTCCTCACATCCAGCACTGGGTATTTGCATGACAGAGCTGTGTGTGTGTGTGTGTGTGTGTGTGTGTGTGTGTGTGTGTGTGTGTGTGTGTGTGTGTGTGCACGTCTGTGTAGAGAGCAGTTATGCGGAGCAGCTACTCAGAGCTGTGTTTAAATAGACAACAAGGAAGCACTCTCCTTAACCCCTGACCTCTCCTTAACCCCTGACATCTCCTTAACCCCTGACCTCTCCTTAACCCCTGACCTTAAACCAGGGTAGTGGGTGCTGTGCTACCACTGTTGCAATACTACCACCACAGTATTACCGCTACAGTACTACCACCACAGTATTACCACTACAGTACCACCACAGTACTACCACCACAGTACTACCACTACAGTACTACTGCAGTACTACCACCACAGTATTACCACTACAGTACTACTGCAGTACTACCACCACAGTATTACCACTACAGTACCACCACAGTACTACCACCACAGTACTACCACTACAGTACCACCACAGTACTACCACCACAGTACTACTGCAGTACTACCACCACAGTACTACCACTACAGTACTACCACCACCACAGTACTACCACTACAGTACTACTGCAGTACTACCACCACAGTACTACCACTACAGTACTACTGCAGTACTACCACCACAGTACTACCACCACAGTACTACCACCACAGTACTACCACTACAGTACTACTGCAGTACTACCACCACAGTACTACCACCACAGTACTACCACTACAGTACTACCACCACAGTACTACCACTACAGTACTACTGCAGTACTACCACCACAGTACTACCACCACAGTACTACCACTACAGTACTACTGCAGTACTACCACCACAGTACTACCACCACCACCACAGTGCAGTACTACTACCACCACAGTACTACTGCAGTACTACCACCACAATATTACCACTACAGTACTACTGCAGTACTACCACCACCGTACTACCACTACAGTACTACTGCAGTACTACCACCACAGTACTACCACCACAGTACTACCACTACAGTACTACCACAGTACTACCACCACACTACCACCACAGTACTACCACCACAGTATTACCACTACAGTACCACCACAGTACTACCACCACAGTATTACCACTACAGTACCACCACAGTACTACCACCACAGTATTACCACTACAGTACCACCACTACAGTACTACCACCACAGTATTACCACTACACCACAGTATTACCACTAACACCACAGTATTACCACTACAGTACCACCCACTACAGTACCACCACAGTACTACCACCACAGTACTACCACCACAGTACCACCACAGTACCACCACACTACCACCACAGTATTACCACTACACCACAGTATTACCACTAACACCACAGTATTACCACTACAGTACTACTGCAGTACTACCACCACAGTATTACCACTACAGTACTACTGCAGTACTACCACCACAGTATTACCACTACAGTACCACCACAGTACTACCACCACAGTATTACCACTACAGTACTACTGCAGTACTACCACCACAGTACTACCACTACAGTACCACCATAGTACTACCACCACAGTATTACCACTACAGTACCACCACAGTACTACCACCACAGTATTACCACTACAGTACCACCACAGTACTACCACCTCAGTATTACCACTACAGTACCACCACAGTACTACCACCACAGTATTACCACTACAGTACCACCACAGTACTACCACCACAGTATTACCACTACAGTACTACTGCAGTACTACCACCACAGTATTACCACTACAGTACCACCACAGTACTACCACCACAGTATTACCACTACAGTACCACCACAGTACTACCACCACAGTACTACCACCACAGTACTACCACTACCACCACAGTACTACCACCACAGTACTACCACTACAGTACTACCACCACAGTACTACCACCACAGTACTACCACTACAGTATTACCACTACAGTACTACTGCAGTACTACCACCACAGTACTACCACCACAGTACTACCACTACAGTACTACTGCAGTACTACCACCACAGTACTACCACCACAGTATTACCACTACAGTAAAATCATTAGCATCAAAAATAATTAAGTATAACTGGAATTTCCCCTGGCAGTGGTATATAATTATAATATATAATTTATATGGATTATTTTGCCCTCTTGGTCTGGCAGTTGTGTCTGGATGTGTCTGGATGTCCAGCGTAATCCCGACTGGACAGATTTTCATCATGTAGTTGTTACATTGGCGTGACCCACCGGCGACAGTACACAGCTGTATGCAGTACACACGCCTAAATGAGGACTTGTGCTAAGCCGTAATAACATCAGAAATAGTTTGCTACCCCATACGGTCCAAACCCGTCGCATGTCTGCAGATTCCGTCTGCCTTTAATTAGTTTTGGAATTGTTGGTGTCAGTCAGTGGGCTACTAGAAATTTGCTCCACAAGTGATTTGCATATATTTTCGTATTATCTTACTCCTTTTTTATTGGGGAATAATTCTTTGCCAGTGATTATCTCCATTTCTGTGGTATAAATCTTCTCACTGCGTGTTGACGGTTTTCCTATTTCCTGTCAGAGCAGCTGTTGACCCCAGAGCTCACGCCTGCCTGCTGGTCCAGATCTCGGACCACGCGAGTGTTAGCGTCGTTAGCATAGTTAGCGTCATTAGCGGCGTTAGCATCGTTAGCGTGCCGTTTGCAGCCTGCAGGAGCCGGTGAACTCCGCTGCTCTCTGGCTGTGCAAACTACAGGTTAGTCCTTTTTGTCTCCAGGACTTGTCTGACACGCACCCCACCCTCCTCTTCCTCTCTGGTGAGGATGGGTCTGACACGCGCCCCACCCTCCTCTTCCTCTCTGGTGAGGACGGGTCTGACACGCGCCCCACCCTCCTCTTCCTCTCTCTGGTGAGGACGGGTCTGACACGCCCCCACCCTCCTCTTCCTCTCTGGTGAGGACGGGTCTGACACGCGCCCCACCCTCCTCTTCCTCTCTGGTGAGGACGGGTCTGACACGCCCCCACCCTCCTCTTCCTCTCTGGTGAGGACGTGTCTGACACGCGCCCCACCCTCCTCTTCCTCTCTGGTGAGGACGGGTCTGACACGCGCCCCACCCTCCTCTTCCTCTCTGGTGAGGACGGGTCTGACACGCGCCCCACCCTCCTCTTCCTCTCTGGTGAGGACGGGTCTGACACGCGCCCCACCCTCCTCTTCCTCTCTGGTGAGGACGTGTCTGACACGCGCCCCACCCTCCTCTTCCTCTCTGGCGAGGATGTGTCTGACACACGCCCCACCTTCCTCTTCCTCTCTGGTGAGGACGTGTCTGACAGCTGTTGTATTCCAAAGAACTGCCACTTTGCCGTGTAAATCCCAAACACTCACCCAGCCTACCCAGCTAATGCTGGTTCCTATGTTGATGTCACTGAGCATTTCCGTGGTGTGTGGATGAGCTGAATCTAGCACCGCACGGCCACGCACACCACTAGCAGAGACACGTGTTGTGTGTGTGCAGAGTACAATTATATTTTTTCATGTATAAAGAACGATCTATTTACCACGTACAAGGACACAGATTAGATTTTTCAGCATGTACAGAGACAGATTAGATTTTTCTGCATGTACAGAGACACAGATTAAATTGATTCTGCATATACATTTACATTTACATTTACGGCATTTAGCAGACGCTCTTATCCAGAGCGACTTACAAAAGTACTATGTGTTCAGTCAGAATATGCATCTCTATCTAGTATAAACAGGTTTAAGTTCAAACTACTTGAGGTCAAACACTGCCATAAACCGTTGCTAGTGCTGATGCCTAGAAAGAAGACAACAAAATATACAGAGCCACATATTAGATTTTTCTACATGTACAGATGTACAGAGACACAGATTAGATGTTTCTGCATGTACAGAGACAGATTAGACGTCCTCCATCTAATTAAATGCAGTGGCAGCTGGGAGTGGTGCACTGAACACACTCTCCATCCAAATGACTCATTTATCTTAACATTACTAATGATCACAGACAACAGATGTGCTCAACACCCACCTCTGTCTCTCTCTCTCTCTCTCTCCCCCAACTCTCCCTTGTCTTTTACCTGCTTTCTCCCTCTTGATACTAAAAGTGAGGGGGAAATTCGATCATCAGCCCAGGAACGTGGGTGTGTGGGTGCTAATTCTGTAGAAAGCTGTGTGTGATGTGTTAAACGTGTTCGACTGACAATAGAATAATTGAGGCTCCTTTCAATCTGCAGTGTGTCGGGTTTCTCCATTTCCCAGTTATCAGCCACCACGACTGCGAGGCCAATCCAGCGAATTAGGAGGGAAGATGTTGTCCTGTTTCTCGGGAAACGGACCGGGTTAGAACCTGGCAACAGGGGTAGCGCCTGGCAACCTGTGTTGAACACTGCATTAGCCCTTCATCACTAGGGGAGACGGACATGGACCTGGAACAACAGCCTTAGCACAACATCTCCCCTGCCCTCTAATTTACAACCCCTGTGTGTGTGTGTGTGTGTGTTTATATATCTGTGTGTGTGTGTGTGTGTGTGTGTGTGTATATCTGTGTGTGTGTGTGTGTGTGTGTGTGTGTGTGTGTGTGTGTGTGTGTGTGTGTGTGTGTGTGTGTGTGTGTGTGTGTGTGTGTGTGTGTGTGTGTGTGTGTGTGTGTGTGTGTGTGTGTGTGTGTGTGTGTGTGTGTGTGTGTGTGTGTGTGTGTGTGTGTGTGTGTGTGTGTGTGTGTGTGTGTGTGTGTGTGTGTGTATATCTGTGTGTGTGTGTGTGTGTGTGTGTGTGTGTGTGTGTGTGTGTGTGTGTGTGTGTGTGTATGTGTGTGTGTGTGTGTGTGTGTGTGTGTGTGTGTGTATATCTGCGTGTGTGTGTGTGTTTATATCTGTGTGTGTGTGTGTGTGTGTGTGTGTGTGTGTAGGTGGACATCCTTTCTTTTTTATTCTTTCACCCGCTCATGTTTATATATACAAAATAAAGCTTTGTTTATGCACCTGCTGAAGATTTACACACACACACACACACACACACACACACACACACGTGTCAGAGTGATGGTGCTGGCATTTGGTGAATGTGTCATCTGCTGTGTCATCGTGACTTCCTCCTGCTCTTCCCTCCTGCTGTTCCTCCCTCTCTGTCTCTCTCTTTCCTAACCATTCATCTCATTGCTCTCTTCTTTCTTCTTCTCCTCCCTCCTCCTCTCTCCTCTCTTCCACTCTCCCTTACTCTTTCTCTCCTCCTGGCCTCAGATGCTTCTCATTAGCTGGTCTTGTGCAGGCTGCTTCTGACTCTGAGCTGGGCTGTTCTGGACTGTTTTGACAGTGGTAAAACCAGGTTTGCTTCTAGTGCCCTGGACACAGAACCTGCCTGCAGAACCTTTGTCCCACACGCCCCCTCTCCCTGAGTCTCGCCCGCTCACAGCAGCAATCCAGTAGGGCCAAGGTCAGAGTTCAGTAGGGCCAAGGTCAGAGTTCAGTAGGGCCAAGGTCAGAGTTAAGTAGGGCCAAGGTCAGAGTTAAGTAAGGTCATGGTCAGAGTCCAGTTTGAAGGAAGTGGGTCAGAGTGTAGTGGGCCAGAGTATAGTGGGCCAGAGTATAGTGGGCCAGAGTGTAGCGGGCCAGAGTATAGTGTGCCAGAGTGTAGCGGGCCAGAGTATAGTGGGCCAGAGTGTAGCGGGCCAGAGTATAGTGGGCCAGAGTATAGTGGGCCAGAGTATAGTGGGCCAGAGTGTAGCGGGCCAGAGTGTAGCGGGCCAGAGTGTAGCGGGCCAGAGTATTGTAGGCCAGAGTGTAGCGGGCCAGAGTATAGTGGGCCAGAGTATAGTGGGCCAGAGTGTAGCGGGCCAGACTGTAGCGGGCCAGACTGTAGCGGGCCAGAATGTAGCGGGCCAGAGTGTAGCGGGCCAGAGTTTAGCGGGCCAGAGTGTAGCGGGCCATCTGAGTGTTTCTGAGTGGTGAGCAGGCTGCATCCCTATGACTGCAGCCTGGTGTGGGGAGTGTGGAGCAGAACCCCAGTCCCCTCCTGCAGAACCCCAGTCCCCTCCTGCAGAACCCCAGTCCCCTCCTGCAGAACCCCAGTCCCCTCCTGCGGAACCCCAGTCCCCTCCTGCAGAACCCCAGTCCCCTCCTGCAGAACCCCAGTCCCCTCCTGCAGAACCCCAGTCCCCTCCTGCGGAACCCCAGTCCCCTCCTGCAGAACCCCAGTCCCCTCCTGCAGAACCCCAGTCCCCTCCTGCAGAACCCCAGTCCCTCCTGAACCCCAGTCCCTCCTGCAGAACCCCAGTCCCCTCCTGCAGAACCCCAGTCCCCTCCTGCAGAACCCCAGTCCCCTCCTGCAGAACCCCAGTCCCCTCCTGCAGAACCCCAGTCCCCTCCTGCGGAACCCCAGTCCCCTCCTGCAGAACCCCAGTCCCCTCCTGCAGAACCCCAGTCCCTCCTGCAGAACCCCAGTCCCCAGTCCCTCCTGCAGAACCCCAGTCCCCTCCTGCAGAACCCCAGTCCCCTCCTGCAGAACCCCAGTCCCCTCCTGCAGAACCCCAGTCCCCTCCTGCGGAACCCCAGTCCCCTCCTGCAGAACCCCAGTCCCCTCCTGCGGAACCCCAGTCCCCTCCTGCAGAACCCCAGTCCCTCCTGCAGAACCCCAGTCCCTCCTGCAGAACCCCAGTCCCCTCCTGCAGCAGAACCCCAGTCCCTCCTGCAGAACCCCAGTCCCCTCCTGCAGAACCCCAGTCCCCCTGCCCCAGTCCCCCCAGTCCCCTCCTGCAGAACCCCAGTCCCCTCCTGCGGAACCCCCGTCCCTCCTGCAGAACCCCAGTCCCCTCCTGCAGAACCCCAGTCCCCCCTGCAGAACCCCAGTCCCCTCCTGCAGAACCCCAGTCCCCTCCTGCAGAACCCCAGTCCCCTCCTGCAGAACCCCAGTCCCCTCCTGCAGAACCCCAGTCCCCTCCTGCAGAACCCCAGTCCCCTCCTGCAGAACCCCAGTCCCCTCTCCTCCCCTCCTGCAGAACCCCAGTCCCCTCCTGCAGAACCACAGTCCCCACTCCACCTTCAGCCCTTCCATGCTGCTACACATTTACTCTCTCTCCAAGGGGCGGAGACAGATGGCAGCACTGAAACTAGCTGGGAGAGAGACAGACAGACAGAGAGAGAGAGAGGGAGGGAGATGGGGAGGAAGAGAGAGAGATGGTGAGCAAGAGAGGGAGAGAAAAAGAGGGAGGGAGGAGAGAGACATGAGGGAGGAGAGAGGGAAGGAGGGAGGGAGGAGAGAGAGATGAGGGAGGGGAGAAGGATCTCAGGTGCTGCCCATCTTAGACTCTCACACGTGTAGTAAAGGGTGGAGATAAAGAAGCAAGCCACCATAATCACAGCAGATCACAGCAGATCACAGCAGATCAGAGCAGATTACAGCAGATTACAGCACATCACAGCAAAGACTGTGAGAGAGTTTTAAAAAGCCTTTTATTTAAACACCAAACCCAAACAAACAAAAACAGTGCAAACAGGAGAGAGAAAGTGTGAAAATAATACTGTGACGGAGAGAGAGACAGATGAAGAGACATACAGAAAGTGTAACAGACAGAGAGGGGGAGGGAGAGAGGGAGAGAGAGAGCGGGAGAGGGAAAGAGGGAGAGAGAGAGAGAGATGGAGAGCATCGTCATCTCCAGTTAGGCTGTTTGCTCGGTGAGGAATTAGTCAAGTGGCACTGCATCGATTTACATCTCATCTTTGAAACAGGAAATCATCATCATGAGAGGGATGAGTGCTGGTTCAGCCTGCTTCAAGGGTTCAAGGGTTCAAGTGTTCATGTTCCTATTCAGCAAACATCTCTGAGACAGAGAGAAGTGGTGTGTGTGTGTGTGTGTGTGTGGGGGGGGGCACAAATAGCTGTAAGGATAACTGGGTCCACACGAGGCTGCCAGCGTGAAACACACATGAAACACCACCAACAAAAACTGAAGTGTTGACTCCCTTCAGGGGCTGGTTGGGCAGAGCAGGGGTCGCCCCGTGGTAGCAACAGCCCCGTGGTAGCAACAGCCCCGTGGTAGCGACAGCCCCGTGGTAGCGACAGCCCCGTGGTAGCGACAGCCCCGTGGTAGCGCACACACGTTCTCTGTTTCATGCATGAACAGCCCTGTGTTCAGTTTATAAAACGGCACTTATATGGCCACCAGGAGTGCTGGAGCTGCCGGGATGAGCGTCCACGCCTGTCTGGAGGCCGTCGCAACGACCCAGCCAGCATGAGTCTGGCTTATCTGGATCCAGAGTAATGACTGGTAGACCACTGATGTGGGCACACACACACACACACACACACACACACAGACTCACTCAGATATATGGCAGGTTTCAAATACCTAGGGTTAGGAGGAGATGACTAACCCTGAGACTGAACACTGCAACCAGACAGAGAATGAGTGAGAGTGTGTGAGTGGTTCTGGGGGAGGAGCCAAGAGGCCAATCTGGGAGTTTTGATGTGCATCCGGGGTGCTCACAGCATTCCAAGCACTCCAAAAGAACTGAGCACTCAAAGTTCTGAGTGTTCCGAGAGTTTTGAGTGTTCTGAGCATTCCGAGTGTTCCGAGTGTTGAGTGTTCCGAGTGTTCTGAGCATTCCGAGAGTTCCGAGTGTTGAGTGTTCCGAGTGTTCTGACCATTCCGAATGTTCTGAGTGTTCTGAGCGCTCCGAGTGTTGTGAGTGTTCCGAGTGTTGTGAGCCCTCTTTCCCTCTTCGCAGCAGGTGGACAGAGCATGCAGTGCTGTGAAGCAGCTACGCTGGAAAACTCCTGATTTAGTGCTGGAAAAACAACAGGAAAGAACTCATGGTTTATTCATGATTTTGGCATTTTAGTGTGGTGGGCGGGGAGGTCTGTGTGTGTGTGTGGTGGGGCGAGCCTCATTTAAAACCATCAGAGATGTTCTCTAAGAAGGTCCCGTGTGTGTGCGTGTGTGTGTGTGGTGGGTTGTGTTTGTGTGTTTGGTGGGCTTCAGTCTCATTTAAAGCCATCAGAGATGTTCTCTAAGAAGGTCCCGTGTGTGTGCGTGTGTGTGTGTGGTGGGTTGTGTTTGTGTGTTTGGTGGGCTTCAGTCTCATTTAAAGCCATCAGAGATGTTCTCTAAGGAGGTCCTGTGAGTGTGTGTGTGTGTGTGTGTGATGAGCCAGTTTTATCACATTGGCAGAGTAGGGTGATGGTGTGTGTGTGTATGTGTGTATGTAGAATAGGGTGATGGTATGTGTGTATGTAGAATAGGGTGATGGTGTGTGTGTATGTGTGTATGTAGAATAGGGTGATGGTGTGTGTGTATGTGTGTATATAGAATAGGGTGATGGTGTGTGTGTGTTGTGTTGTGAGTTGTGCGTCACAGTAGGTAAAAGCATGAACATATATGAAAACACTTGGATAGAATAGTGCTTACATGGAGACTGTCCTGTTACCAAGCGTCAGTACCCCTTAACCACCAACAGAGGGCAGACAATCTTGTGCAGATTGGCCACTCTGTCTTCTACAGAGGTTGTCTTACTGACACTCTTACAAAGGCACCTCAGTGAAGCAAGATATATCTCTCATATACAGACTCAGGAACAATGATGGAGAAAACGTAGGTGTGTGTGTGTGTATGCGTGTGTGTTTATGCGTGTGTGTGTTTGTGTGTGTGTGTGTGAAGTAAGAGCAGGTAGAGGGAAGCCAATGGAAGAGTTTATCTGGCATCGTCTACCAGCTGTTGTAGTAGAAACACACACACACACACACACACACATTTAAATGACAGGTTTCCACCTCCACTGCACCACAGTTCTGCTGGAGTGTAGAACAGACGCTGGTGTTTGAACTGGGCTCCCTCACTGCGTCTGTGTCCATCAGCTGGTTACTGTTACACAGGGCCTGTCAGTCTGGGCCAAACTGATGAATTAATTCAAGATGTGTTTAATGTATACAGCTACCTACACGACGTCAGCACAACTTAACACATGCGCACACGCAAGCACGCACACACACACACACACACACACTCACAAACACACAAAAGCATATACAAGCACACACATGCACACACACACACAATGTGAAATGTGTGTGTGTGTGTGTGTGCGTGTGTGTGTGTGTTTGTGTGTGTGTGTGTGTGTGTGTGTGTGTGTGTGTGTGTGTGTGTGTGTGTGTGTGTGTGTGTGGCTGTGTGTGGCTGTGTGTGTGTTCTACTAGCTTCTCCCTGCGGCTGCAGTGCTGTGTGTGTGTGTGTGTGTGTGTGTGTGTGTGCGTGAGCAGAGGCACTGGGGACTGTGGAGTTGGCGCTGGGGTGGAAATATCAGCATGGACTGTAGTTCCCTACAGCCAATAATAATGTCAGCAGTTCTAGAAAACGACACACTGTGCACTAGTGAAGTTCTGGCTCCACCCACACACAGTCTCCGCCCACCACCGAAACTCCACCCCACTACCCAGTCTGCAGGAGTGTCAGAGCACCACCTGCTGTAGGCCCTGTTAAATGCTGGGCTGATGTATTTGAGTCTGTATGCAAATATAGGGGCGGGGCTACTGCTGATTTAAATGTAAGGGCGGGGCTACCGCTGCCATGCTTAATATGTCCAGAATATTTTTTTTTTTTTTTTAATGTTTTGTCAATGAGGGAATTTAAGAGGCTGTTAGCTAAGGGTCCCCAGGGGAGCAGACAGACGCGCTGCCTGAGTTGTGCTGTGGGATCCTGAGAGGAAAAGCAGTTAATTTCTCAGTCACATGGCTCAGCCACTCAGAGAGACACTCATACATGCTGAAGTACTGTGGCTGCTCAGTGCTGGAGAGGCCAGACTGGGTTAGGCACTGTGAGCAGAGGGCTCCTCACACCCAACGCTCCTCACACCCAACGCTCCTCACACCTCCTCACGCCTCCTCACGCCCAGGGCTCCTCAAAGTCAAAGAAAATGCATAAATTAACGAGTCTAAAGTAGAAAGGAGAGTGTGTTATGGAAGTATATGCTAACTCTGTAAGCGAGCTAAGCCAGCGTATGGGAATTAACCTTGTGCATCGTAGCTGATGTGTCTGTGAGCTAACCATGTATTTGAGAGCTAACTGAATATCTGTGAGCAAGCCATGTGTCTGTGAGCCTGTTTGTCTGTGAGCTAAGCCTGTGTCAGTGAGCTGTGCATTTGTGGCCTGTCTGTCTTAAGAGATTTCCAGTCTCAGGAGGGCGTGTGGTTCTGTCCAGTCTCAGGAGGGCATGTGGTTCTGTCTAGTCTCAGGAGGGTGTGTGGTTCTGTCCAGTCTCAGGAGGGCATGTGGTTCTGTCCAGTCTCAGGAGGGCGTGTGGTTCTGTCCAGTCTCAGGAGGGCATGTGGTTCTGTCCAGTCTCAGGAGGGCGTGTGGTTCTGTCCAGTCTCAGGAGGGCGTGTGGTTCTGTCCAGTCTGTAGTGTGGTTCTGTCCAGTCTGTAGTGTGGTTTTGTGCCAGAGCTGTAAAAGCACAGAATGCAGTTCATTAAAAAGCTCCACGTTCACAGATTTGCTCCCACGATGCTGATTGGCTGTTTGCTCTCTGCCATGACATCTTCATTCTGCAGCTGCAGCTGAGAAGATTCATCTCTCCATGGCTTATTTCTTCACTGCTCATCCGAGACGACGCTGCGATAAAGTTGTGTCTATGAGCAGCAAACTTCTGACACTTGCATTGTGTGTTGTGAGCAGGACAATCCCCTTCCTGTGTGGCTAGCGTCAGCGCTAACGCCAGCGCGGTTGCCCCTGTTACGTTATGACAACAAGCTGCTAATGAAGGTTGACAAGGATGATAAGCAGGGATAACTCACACTGGCAACTGGGAGAGTGTAAGCCGCTCTTATGTTAATACTCCTGTGAATGACTGCCAGGTAAACACACACACACACACATGCACGCACACACACACACACACACAATCACACCAGCATATACATTTGGCCAAGATACATTTCAGGATTTAATTTCAAATGCTTGAATGTGTGACTATTGTAAGTCAAATCCCACGCTGAAATTGTGTTGGTGTGAGCTGTGAAATCCTCTCTGCTCTGAATAGAAATGTGTGTGACCTCATAAAGGTTTATATATATATCTATATATCAGAATTACATAGGTTGTTACAGATCAGTTCAGCCTGTGCGTATGCAGATCGTCCTATACAAATACATGATTACATTCCTTCTTAAAAACCTTCACACCTTCATCTGTAGTAGGCTCAGGCATGTCCCAGTATGCCCTGGGTTCCTGGAGGCCAGGGGGGTCTTCCAGGTCCCGTGTGTCCTCTGGTCCTGTATGTCTTAAGGTCCTGTATGTCCTCTGGTCCTGTGTGGTGTGCCGAGTGCCGAGTGCCGAGTGCCGAATGCCGAATGCCGAGTGCCGAATGCCGAGTGCCGAGTGCCGAATGCCGAGTGCCGAGTGCCGAGTGCCGAGTGCCGAGTGCCGAGTGCTGAATGCTTCTCTCACTCATGATTCTGTCATGTGTTCAGTCTCAATGGCGTAGTGATGTCACATTGAGACAGATGGTGAATAATTAGAATTTCTTTTTACGTTTGTGTGTGTGTATGTGCATGCAATCCTGTGTGCATTTGTGTGTGAGTGTATATGCTTATGTGTGTGTATCTGAGGACTCCGGTGTGTCCCATTTCTGACTGCGTAGTGCTGTGTGAACACACACACCTCACTTGGGACTTTCACACTGCTCTAATTGAATGTCACTGGCTTTCTGAGCAGTGTGCAGGTGTGCAGTCAGGTCATCTGGCTGCGCTGAGGTGTGACCTTGTGTCAGGGGTGAACCTGGACACTGGCTCTGGGGGCAGAGGGCGGCGACAGAGGCAACTCACTCAAAGGTTAACAGGGAACTCATTGATGGACTTCAGGAAATGTCATTAGACTCTCCTGAAGTACTGCTGGAGTTAGCAGTGTGTGAGCGTGGACAGTGTCAGGATCTCTCTGTGAGGCGGGTGTGTTAGCAGGAACCTGAAAACAAACAGACCTCACACTGTCTATCTAAGCTACATGATTTCTGTTTGTGTGTTTTGTTACAATCCAGTACTCAGACACCTGAGTATTAAGCATCCCTATGGTCTGAACGAACGCACCAGGACTTAGACTAACAACACACAGTCGTGTGCATTCTGAACACATGGATGAAACCTTGCACACCCTCCTAACCACCCCTCCCACCCCTCCTAACCCCTCCCACCCCTCCCACCTCTGCTAACCCGAGGGGTTTTGGTACATCTGAATATTGAGGGCCCTAGTTTAAAAGGTTAGAATCAACATTATGAACATGAATATTAGTGAGGGGGAAGAGATGAGCACTAATGAGGGGGAGGAGCCAAGCACTAATGAGGGGGAGGAGACACACACTAATGAGGGGGAGGAGATGGCCATCAATGAGGGGGAGGAGCCAGGCACTAATGAGGGGGAGGAGACAGGCACTAATGAGGGGGAGGAGACACACACTAATGAGCTGTGCTGTGTCTCTCTGCTCTTATAGTCTCAGCGGCGCGTCACGTTTCACCTGCCCGACGGCTCTCAGGAAAGCTGCAGTGACAGTGGGCTGGGCGAGCACGAGGGGGTGGGGCCTCTCCTCTCACACCCTCTCCCTCTGGTCCAGCCACAGGACGACTTCTACGAGCAGGCGTCCCCAGACAAGAGGACCGAAGCAGACGGCAACTCTGACCCCAACTCTGGTGAGTGAGCTGGATCCGTCTGCCATCGGCTCCTTCTCTTCCTCTCTCCCTCCCTTCTCTCCCTGCCTTTTCTCCCTTCCTTCTCTTCCACTCTTTTCTCCCTCCTTCTCTCCCTCTTTTCTCTCCCTCCCTTCTCTCCCTCCTTCTCTTCCTCTCTTCCACTCTTCTCTCCCTCCCTTCTCTCCCTCCCTTTTTCCCTTCTTCTCTCCCTCCTTCTCTTCCTCTCTTCTCTCCCTCCTTCTCTCTCTCTATTCTCTCCCTCCTTCTCTTCCACTCTTCTCTCCCTCCCTTCTCTTCCTCCCTTTTCCCCTTCTTCTCTCCCTCCTTCTCTCCCTCCTTCTCTCCCTCCCTTCCTGTCCTGTTTTCCTCTGCTTGGCTGTGCGCTGCTCCACTTTGAGGGTTTGTTTGTATTTATTCTGGGTTGACTGGGCGATTATTGCGTCTTCGCATGGCAAAGCGAAGACACATCGAGTCACTCAGCAGCTGTATGCCTATTTCCACAGTGATTGGCCCAGCCATTTGAACATATGCCAGGTCTCTGTTGTGATTGGACAGTCCATTTGAACATATGCCAGGGCTCTGTTGTGATTGGACAGTCCATTTGAATGTGTGCCAGATCATGTGGTAGTGAGTGATGCAGAGACATGGTCTAAATCCCTCAGTCTGCAGCTCCCTACACACACCTGCTTTGTCTTGGTCCAGTGAATAAATGACATCCAATAAAATTTACAGAGAGAAAAGAGAGGGAGGATTGTGAAGTTTAGAGACCAAAAGAAGAAAGGAGTGGGAGAGAGAGAGGGAGAAAAGAAGAGAGAGAGAAAGGGAGTGAGAGATGGAGAACACGAAAGTAGGAAAACAGGAAAGGGGAAAAGGAGAGAGAGAGAGAGAGTGGGGGAGCTGAAGAAAGAGAGATGGAGAGATGGAGAGAAGCATATCTGGGTCCACCTTGCAGAATGTTGAGCTTCACCTTCAGTAAAGCAGGCAGCTCGTGTGGCTGAGGTGGACTCAGTCAGGAGTGAGTGTAGATTTATGCAACGCCAGGGCTGATAATAACTCCGAGTCCTATCTGAGGTCATTTCCTTGGTGAATGGTAGGGCTGGTGGTGTGTGTGTGTGTGTGTGTGTGTGTGTGTGTGTGTGTGTGTGTGCTGGGTAGAGAGACTGTGGTGATAGATAGAGAGACTGCGGTGCTGGGTAGGGAGATACTCCACACCAGCCAGTATCTCTAGATCTGGAGCAGCAGGTCACAACTCAAGAGGTCCCTTTGAGTTAGAGGAGTGTTTGTTGTGAAGCCATCGCTGGCATAAGGTTGGTGATAATTGCTCTTTTGAATGGAATTGATGGTGGTGTACACACCAATTATGTACAAGCTCTTAAGCCTGGTAATTAATTAGCAGACAGACGCAGTGGTGCCATGGAGACCAGTGCTTAATCAAATACTGTCCACACTCAGAGGGGCTTTGCGCAGGGCATCACCCCCCTGATGTGGCAGCATCGATTAGGTTCCTGTCACATGACATGACCCAATCACACTGCCTTCCCTTCTCATTAGAGGTCTTTTAGAACTGCTAAGGGGGGCATTCTCTGTGGACTGAGAACACACACACACACACACACACACACACAGTGCATGCCGTGCCCACAAACACACGTCTAAGATTATTAAATAATAATAATAATTGTAATAACAGTGATAATAATAACACAACAGATTGTTTTTAAAAGAATTTTGGATGTGTGTACTCTGCTGAGAGTACTTCTGAGAGTACTTCTGAGAGTACTTCTGAGAGTACTTCTGAGTGTACTTCTGAGTGTACTTCTGACTCTTGGACAAACCTACTGGGTAGATCTGTATATATATATATATATATATATATATATATATATATATATATATATATATATATATATATATATATATATATATATACATACACACACACACACACGCACACACTATGGTCTTATTATACAATTAACTAATTAAACTAATTACCAAGTTTATAATTAATTCTGTAATTAAGCAGTTCCAGAGATCCAACCTACAGTTCAAATCGAGGGCATCTACATCTGAAACGGTTGACGTAGCAGCACAAAGCTTTTCCTCACCTTAGCAACAAAAAAGCAAATTTGATCAAATCAAATGATTTAGCCACACTGAGCATATGGCTTTAATTGGATTAGTTAATCACATAAGAATGAAAGCCTATCGTTGCTCCCAGGAGGAATTATCTGCTGCCTTTCTAAGCATCCCTAAGACAGGTCCCTGTTTCAGCACAGGCGTCTTGCTTTATATGTCCAGCATGATGCTAAGAATGGAACGAGACGCTGAAGTGAGGTGGTTCGTGTCTGTAGTGGGGTGGTCTGTGTTTGTGGTCAGGTGGTCTGTGTCTGTAGTGAGGTTGTCTGTGTATGTAGTGAGGTTGTCTGTGTCTGTGGTGAGGTGGTCTCTGCCTGCGTTGATGTGGTCTTTGTCTGTAGTGAGGTTGTCTGTGTCTGTGGCGAGGTTGTCCGTGCCTGTGTTGAGGCGGTCTGTGTCTGTAGTGAGGCGGTCTGTGTCTGTGATGAGGCAGGTCTATGTCTGTGGTGAGGCAGGTCTGTGTCTGTGGTGAGGTTGTCCGGTCTGGTCTGTGTCTGTGGTGAGGCAGGTCTGTGTCTGTGGTGAGGCAGGTCTGTATCTGTAGTGAGGCAGGTCTATGTCTGTAGTGAGACAGGTCTATGTCTGTAGTGAGGCAGGAATATGTCTGTGGTGAGGCAGGTCTATGTCTGTGGTGAGGCAGGTCTGTGTCTGTGGTGAGGTTGTCCGTGCTTGCGTTGAGGTGGTCTGTGTCTGTGGTGAGGCAGGTCTGTGTCTGTGGTGAGGCAGATCTGTATCTGTAGTGAGGCAGGTCTATGTCTGTAGTGAGGCAGGACTATGTCTGTGGTGAGGCAGGTCTATGTCTGTGGTGAGGCAGGTCTGTGTCTGTGGTGAGGCAGGTCTATGTCTGTAGTGAGGCAGGTCTGTGTCTGTAGTGAGGCAGGTCTGTGTCTGTGGTGTTGGGAGAGCAGCAGCGCTGTACCAGGCCCATATGGGCTCCTCTTGATTCCACATGTTTAGCAAGAACTGGGAACAATGAGCAGCCAGTCAGCCTGGGGCTGTGCAGTCACTGCTGGGGTGGAACAGAGCTGGGAATCTCTCTGGCTTGTTCGCTCATGAATATGCATGAGGCAAAGAATGTATGCAGATGGGTACACGTGTGTGTGTGTGTGTGTGTATGCACGCGTGTGTGTATATGCATGTGCACGTGTTTGTGTGTGTGTGTGTATATCTGGGTGTTTGAATTTGGGGCTTGTTGTGGTGTTTATGAGTCCAGGGAGGTTTATGTTCTGCAAACAGAAGCCATTTCACTATCTATTATTGATGAGACACACACACACACACACACACACACATACACGCACACACACACTCAAACACATTGTCTAGTCTTCACTCTCCACATCAGCACCTGAAACACTTGAGACAAGAGGTCCAGTTCAACTCTCAGCCAATCAGAGTCTCTCTACAAGTACACAACGCAACAGCTGACACTCAACACACAATGATCACACAACACAGCTGGAGCTCAAAGCTGCATGTTCACCCACCTGCCCTGTTGCTACTGCCTGCACTGATTTGACATATAAATGACATTATTACCTGAAGTTCAGTCCGTGCTGTTCACATGCAGAGGAGAAGCGCAGTAGTCAGGTGACGAACAGGGTGGCAGAATCTTCTGTAGCAAACAGGCATTCTGTCACAAAACTTTCAGTATCGCCAGGCATGGGGTAACAGAATCTTCAGTAACGAACAGAGGTAGGGTAGAAGAATCTCCAGTATTGAACAGGGTTCGGGTAGCAGAATCTTCGATATGAAATAGGCATATTGTAGTAGAATCTTCAGCATCAAATAGTCATACTGTAGCAGAGTCTTCAGTACTGATCAGCGTTGGGTAGCAGAGTCTTCAGTACTGATCAGCGTTGGGTAGCAGAGTCTTCAGTACTGATCAGCGTTGGGTAGCTGAGTCTTCAGTACTGATCAGCGTTGGGTAGCAGAGTCTTCAGTACTGATCAGCGTTGGGTAGCAGAGTCTTCAGTACTGATCAGCGTTGGGTAGCAGAGTCTTCAGTACTGATCAGCGTTTGGTAGCAGAGTCTTCAGTACTGATCAGCGTAGGGTAGCAGAGTCTTCAGTACTGATCAGCGTTGGGTAGCAGAGTCTTCAGTACTGATCAGCGTTGGGTAGCAGAGTCTTCAGTACTGATCAGCCAGGTGCTGTGAGGTCACACACACCACACACACACCAGCACACACACTACACACAGACCACACACACCAGCACACACACCACATGCACACACACCACACACACACCACACACACCAGCACACACACACACACACACACCAGCACACACACTACACACAGACCACACACACCAGCACACACACCACATGCACACACACCACACACACACCACACACACCTGGCCGTGTTCAGAAGCCTCAGGTCGATCGCCAGCCTGGCTGCTGAGCTCCTTATTCAGTTACCTTCCTGGTTCCTGCACAGTCCTGCTGTGGCCCCATCGCGTCCTCCAGAGTGGCTGACACCTCCTTCCAGGACCTGAGTGAGAGCAGTTAGCCAATTAGCAGGTGCGGAAGCTTCCGGAAGCACGTTGGGAGGAGCGGCAATAGGGCGGGGCCATGCTCACTTTCCCGGCCCACCGGGAGATTCAGTCAGCTTGGCACCTGTAACCGGGGCGATTGGCACCTGTAACCGGGGCGATTGGCACCTGTGTCCGGTCCCTGACTGTGGAAGCGCATGCACACGTCAGACTGGGTTCAGACTGGGGTCAGACTGGAGGTCAGACTGGGGTCAGACTCAGGCCCAGCAGAAGCTTCACTACAGTGCTCCTGCGTCCAGAGTTTTGGAGCTGGTATAGTGTCTGTGGGCAGGTCAGATGGGCCCTGCACAGTGAGTTGGGTCAGTAAGACCCGGCCCAGATTTGTATTGCATGGAATTACAAGCACCACTTTCACCAAGAAGAAACCTGTTCATCTCAGAACTATTGGAATAACAGAACTATGACAAAGCAATAAAGAGAGGGGAGATGGAGATGGGAGAGATAGAGTGGAGGGAGGGAGGGAGAGAGAGAGAGAGAGAGAGGAGGAGAGAAGAGGGAGAGGAGGAGAGGGAGAGAGGGAGGGAGAGAGAGAGAGAGAGAGAGAGAGAGAGAGAGAGGGATGGCATTGATAATGGGCTTGCAGTAGGCGTTTTCAGGGCCTACAGGGCAGCCTGTCCATGCTTGTGTCCATACAGAGACCAGACCCCTCCCTACAGAGAGACCAGACCCCTCACTATACAGAGACCAGACTCTGCCCTATACAGAGACCAGACTCTGCCCTATACAGAGACCAGACTCCTCCCTATACAGAGACCAGACTCCTCCCTACACAGAGACCAGACCCATCCCTATACAGAGACCAGACCCATCCCTATACAGAGACCAGACCCCTCCCTATACAGAGACCAGACCCCTCCCAATACAGAGACCAGACCCCTCCCAATACAGAGACCAGACCCCTCCCTACAGAGAGATCAGACTCCTCCCTATACAGAGACCAGACCCCTCCCTGTACAGAGACCAGACTCTTCCCTATACAGAGACCAGACCCCTCCCTATACAGAGACCAGACCCCTCCCTATATAAAGACCAGACCCCTCCCTATATAAAGACCAGACCCCTCCCTATACAGAGACCAGACCCCTCCCTGCAGAGAGACCAGACTCCTCCCTATACAGAGACCAGACTCCTCCCTATACAGAGACTAGACTCCTCCCTATACAGAGACCTGCCTCCTCCCTACACAGAGACCAGACTCCTCCCTACACAGAGACCTGCCTCCTCCCTACACAGAGACTAGACTCCTCCCTACACAGAGACTAGACTCCTCCCTACACAGAGACTTGCCTCCTCCCTACACAGAGACCTGCCTCCTCCCTATACAGAGACCAGACCCCTCCCTATACAGAGACCTGCCTCCTCCCTACACAGAGACCAGACTCCTCCCTACACAGAGACCTGCCTCCTCCCTACACAGAGACCTGCCTCCTCCCTATACAGAGACCTGCCTCCTCCCTAGAGTCTGGTCAAGACTCCAGGCTTTCGTTTATGCTTTAAATCAGCAGGATATTTAACAAAAATAGCTCACTTGTTTTTCTGAACCCAGAACCCGTCGATATGAGGAATCTGGACATGGAAACATGTTTGTTCAGCCAGTTTGGCTGGAGAGGAACGTAAAGGTGTGAAGGACAGAACGGAAGGGGAGCTGATTCTGGAAATTCAGTCTGACTGAATGGCTGAAGAGAGACAGGACGTCCTCATGGCCTCAGCCTGGTTGAATCATTGTCCCCTGAAGAGGACAAGGGTCAGTCTCTTCTCTCTGTCAAACAGTAGTAGAAGAGATCATGTAGTTTTACTGAAAGGTCACCTCTTATCCGCAGACTAAAATCACAGCCTGCCTTGATTCCAGTCCGATAAGTCGCACAGCAGAGTGTAGGAGTGCTGTGTGAAGCTACCCCTGTAACCACACCCCTGTAACCACACCCCTGTAACCACACCCTATGGACCTCTAGACCACACCCCTGTAACCACACCCCTGTAACCACACCCCTGTAACCACACCCCTGTAACCACACCCTATGGACCTCTAGACCACACCCCTGTAACCACACCCCTGTAACCACACCCCTGTAACCACACCCCATGGACCTCCAGACCACACCCCTGTAACCACACCCCTGTAAACACACCTCTGTAACCACACTCCATGGACCTCTAGACCACACCCCTGTAACCACACCTCTGTAACCACACCCCTGTAACCACACCCCATGGACCTCTAGACCACACCCCTGTAACCACACCCCTGTAACCACACCCCATGGACCTCCAGACCACACCTCTGTAACCACACCCCTGTAACCACACCCCTGTAACCACACCCCCATAACAGTACATGCTGGTGCTGTGCTAAAATATTAGCACATTGGCTTTTCGTCCCATCGGCAGTAGACATACTAATAGTGCATGGTTAAATTTGGAAAATGAATTTTTAGATGCATTACCAGTTTTAATAGTTTTTCTTCTTAACAAGGTCAAGGTTGAAGTTAATTTGATCTGGCCTATTGCTATCCTAGCTGGGTGTGGTTGGGTGGAGGATTCTCTCACTTTACTGCAGTCTGGGTTATATGATCAAATCTGACTGCTTAGCTTTTTAGAAACCAGATACACACACACACACACACACACTTAAAGTGACTGTTTTCATAACTAAATGTGGAACTGTGGAATCTCATCATTTAGGCCAGTGTGTTTGTACTGCAAATATCTTAAATAATATTTAGTAATAGAATCATATTAATAGTAATATATTATATTGTGTTGATATATCCTAATGTTGTGTAATGTTTAATTGATGAGATGTATCTCCATGGTCAAGTTCAGTTGAGACAGAAGAGAACATTTCGGTTTTGTATTTTCAATATTTCTAATTCGGTGTTTAAACCTTTCTGCTTTCTTTTTATTACTTTCCCACCCACTGTTTAGAAATGGCCACACCTACTGTAAGATATGGCCACACCCACTGTAAGATATGGCCACACCCACTGTAAGATATGATTGTAAATGATTACTACACCCACTGTAAGATGTGGCCACACCCACTGTAAGATGTGGCCACACCCACTGTAAGATGTGGCCACACCCACTGTAAGATATGATCAGCTTCATCAGTGTCAGCATGTTTGTGTGAGACGGGTAGACAGGTACATGGTAGCAGAGACTCATCACCTTGGTGTGTGTTGGGTGATTCAACAGGTACACGGTAACAGAGACTGTGTGTGTGAGGTAATTCAACAGGTACACGGTAACAGACTCGGTGTGTGTTGGG
>JAGXOD010000025.1:10412500-10430000 GCA_020368025.1 Brachyhypopomus occidentalis | reverse complement strand
CTCCACCTTAACCCCTGTGCTCCACCTTAACCCCTGTGCTCTGCCCTAACCCCTCTGCTCCACCTTAACCCCTGTGCTCCACCTTAACCCCTCTGCTCCACCCTAACCCCTCTGCTCCACCTTAGCCCCTGTGCTCCACCTTAACCCCTGTGCTCTGCCCTAACCCCTCTGCTCCACCTTAACTCCTGTGCTCCACCCTAACCCCTCTGCTCCACCCTAACCCCTCTGCTCCACCTTAGCCCCTGTGCTCCACCTTAACCCCTGTGCTCCACATGTTCCTGTACTCCGCCCACACTTTTGTGCTCCACCCACAAACCAGTGCTCCACCCACCCTCCTGTGCTCCAGTGTGCAGAGTGGCTCTTCAGCCTTCATGGTTTAGCAGCTGTATACCTGCTCACAGGGGAATCTCAGCTGTAACACTGGAGTTTGTTTACCTCCTGTGTGTGACGGTCTCACTCAGTAATATGACACATAGCAAATCAATAGCAAATCGTGCTTTTATAGTCGGGATAAATAGTTGATGAATTTCTCAATTATCAACATTTTCTTTTTGATTCCATGGGCATAAATAAGCATTTCTTGTTTAATGCAGCCCATGAGAGATATTGCAGGTGTTACGTCCTCCACAGAGCTGAGGGCTGGTAGCACAAATGTAGCCACACAGGAGGAGCTACTGGACATCGTGTTGTACAGCAGAACAAACAGCAGACTTATCAGAGGCCGTTATTACAGAGAGAGAGAGATGAGAGAGAGAGAGAAAGGAGAGAGATGAGAGAGTGTAGACAAAGGAGAGAGAGAGAGAGAGAGAGAGAGAGAGAGAAGAGAAGAGAGAGAGAGAGAGAGAGAGAGAGAGAGAGAGAGAGGTCGTGAACATGACATTTCACTGCTCAGATTAACTTCCAAGGTTGTGCCAAGACCCCACTGTATGGGCCACTGGGTGAACTGTGTGTGTGTGTGTGTGTGTGTGTTTGCAGCACGTTTTCTATTCTCACATGCTCACCTGATCTGATTCTGCTGGTGTATGTGTGTTTTATGAGTGTTGTGTATGTGGTGGTGATGTTTGTGCTGCTGTGTGCATAATTACTGTGAAACGTGAGGAACCGTTGGCACTAAACCCCTAATCTCCAACGTCAGTGTCACTTCTGCTCACCAGTACAGGAGCAGAAGACAGACGTTTGCTTGTGAGCACTGATCAACACTCAGCCTCTGTGTGTGTGTGTGTGTGTGTGTGTGTGTGTGTGTGTGTGTGTGTGTGTGTGTGTGTGTGTGTGTGTGTGTGTGTGTGTGTGTGTGTGTGTGTGTGTGTATGTGTGTGTGTGTGTGTGTGTGTGTGTGTGTGTGTGTGTGTGTGTGTGTGTGTGTGTGTGTGTGTGTGTGTGTGTGTGTGTGTGTGTGTGTGTGTGTGTGTGTGTGTGTGTGTGTGTGTGTGTGTGTGTGTGTGTGTGTGTGTGTGTGTGTGTGTGTGTGTGTGTGTGTGTGTGTGTGTGTGTGTGTGTGTGTGTGTGTGCATGGCAACCTCGTGTGTTTACATTTAACGTTTCTCGTTTTTTCTGCTCACAATAAACGATGTTGTGATGCGTCACGAGAAAACGGGCTGCGTCCCAAACCACTGAAACAAACGTAAGGAATAATAACAAAATAAACACAAAACGGGCTGCGTCCCAAACCACTGAAACAAACGTAAGGAATAATAGCAAAATAAACACAAAACGGGCTGCGTCCCAAACCACTGAAACAAACGTAAGAATAATAGCAAAATAAACACAAAACGGGCTGCGTCCCAAACCACTGAAACAAACGTAAGAATAATAGCAAAATAAACACAAAAGGGCGGGCTGCCCCAAACCACTGAAACAAACGTAAGGAATAATAGCAAAATAAACACAAAACGGGCTGCGTCCCAAACCACTGAAACAAACGTAAGGAATAATAACAAAATAAACACAAAACGGGCTGCGTCCCAAACCACTGAAACAAACGTAAGAATAATAGCAAAATAAACACAAAACGGGCTGCGTCCCAAACCACTGAAACAAACGTAAGAAAATAATAAAACGCCACAAAAATAGGGCAAAAACGGGCGCCCCAAACCACTGAAAACAAACGTAAGGAATAATAGCAAAATAAACACAAAACGGGCTGCGTCCCAAACCACTGAAACAAACGTAAGAATAATAGCAAAATAAACACAAAACGGGCTGCGTCCCAAACCACTGAAACAAACGTAAGAATAATAGCAAAATAAACACAAAACGGGCTGCGTCCCAAACCACTGAAACAAACGTAAGGAATAATAGCAAAATAAACACAAAACGGGCTGCGTCCCAAACCACTGAAACAAACGTAAGGAATAATAGCAAAATAAACACAAAACGGGCTGCGTCCCAAACCACTGAAACAAACGTAAGGAATAATAGCAAAATAAACACAAAACGGGCTGCGTCCCAAACCACTGAAACAAACGTAAGAATAATAGCAAAATAAACACAAAACGGGCTGCGCCCCAAACCACTGAAACAAACGTAAGAATAATAGCAAAATAAACACAAAACGGGCTGCGTCCCAAACCACTGAAACAAACGTAAGGAATAATAGCAAAATAAACACAAAACAAACCACTGAAACAAACGTAAGGAATAATAGCAAAATAAACACAAAACGGGCTGCGTCCCAAACCACTGAAACAAACGTAAGGAATAATAGCAAAATAAACACAAAACGGGCTGCGTCCCAAACCACTGAAACAAACGTAAGAACAATAACCACTGAAACAAACGTAAGAAATAATAACAAAATAAACACAAAACGGGCTGCGCCCCAAACCACTGAAACAAACGTAAGGAATAATAGCAAAATAAACACAAAACGGGCTGCGTCCCAAACCACTGAAACAAACGTAAGAATAATAGCAAAATAAACACAAAACGGGCTGCGTCCCAAACCACTGAAAAAAACGTAAGGAATAATAGCAAAATAAACACAAAACGGGCTGCGCCCCAAACCACTGAAACAAACGTAAGGAATAATAGCAAAATAAACACAAAACGGGCTGCGTCCCAAACCACTGAAACAAACGTAAGGAATAATAGCAAAATAAACACACAAAGTACTTTTTCTATGGTGCCTGGATAGCAGACTGACTCTTATTGTTCACGAGTTGTTTTGGACGAGTCGAGAGTCATTAGGGACGAGCTGCAAGTCTTTTTGTAGGTGAATGAAGTGCGACTTCAACTCGAGTGGCTCTCTCCAGTACCCATCTCTGCTAACCGCAGCCACTAATGAGAGCCCTGTAGGGGGCGCTGGGCCCTCTGCTCGCCACCTTCCTCTGGTAGGATGTGATTGGATGCGGCTGCCTATAGCAGGGAGGGCCAGGGCTGAAACCTGCACAGGTCTGTGTAGGAACAGCGAGACAGAGAGAGATGACAGACAAAAGGAGGGACGCTCTCTACTGGGGACGCTCTCACCTGGGGACACTCTCACCTGAGGACGCTCTCTCACCTGGGGACGCTCTCACCTGGGGACGCTCTCACCTGGGGACGCTCTCACCTGAGGACACTCTCACCTGGGGACGCTCTCACCTGGGGACGCTCTCACCTGGGTCGCTCTCACCTGAGGACGCTCTCACCTGGGGACGCTCTCACCTGGGGACGCTCTCACCTGGGGACGCTCTCACCTGGGTCGCTCTCACCTGAGGACACTCACCTGGGGACGCTCTCACCTGAGGACACTCACCTGAGGACGCTCTCACCTGGGGACGCTCTCACCTGAGGACGCTCTCACCTGCTCTTTGTCAGTCGCACCTTCATTATTTGTCTGTCCATTGTCTCCTGTTTATGCGTGTTGACTCCAGGAGCGTCAGGGACTCCTGCGCTAACACAGCTGCTCTACTGGAGCCGTGAGCCCCGTCAACCATGACCGGTTGTGCTCAGAATCTCTGACAGACAAAGAAAAGCTACACTCCCTCTCTCTCTCCCTCTGTCTCTCTCACTCCCTCCCTCTGTCTCTCTCTCTCTCCCTCCCTCTGTCTCTCTCTCTCCCTACCTCTGTCTCTCTCTCTCTGTCTGTCTCTCTCTCTCCCTACCTCTGTCTCTCTCTGTCTGTGTGTTTTCCACTATTTCTCCTCTCAAACATAGAGAACATTGGGATTAGATTGTTAGAACAGTTTAAATGAAAATGCAATTACCTTAAAAAGAAAAAAATATCTGAGACTGAAATCTGTTCCTGGTGCAAACAGTCTCCCCTGCTAAAAGGTGCAGTCTCTGGGGTTATTTATCGCCATAGCGATGTAATCTATAATTGTCCCACAGGGCTGTGTGGTGCTGCTTGTGACAGGTGTGTGGTCTCCAGTGAGCTTCTGTGGGCGAAGGAGGAGTCAGAAGCGCATCGTCATGCTCACGGCTGAGGCAGCTCCACCCACAGCCGAGGCAGAACAGGGCTGCAGAACAGCGCCTCCTAGCTGCTGTGTGTGTGCTGTCTGTCCATTTCATTAAACGCTGCTCCATAGACCTAAACAGTCTGGGTTATAATGTGGGTGTGTGTGCAGTAGAGACGTAGTGGAGAGAAGTCTACTCAGACCTTGGGTAGGTGGGACAGAAACACTCCCCCCGATCAGCTGGAGTCTGTGTCTACAAATCAAAGTTGTGTTAATCAGTGTGACTGACAGGTCAGGTCAGAGGGGAAGATGGTGAACAGCTCCCCCTACAGGCTACACAGGAGACAGGCAGGCGAGGGTGTGAGTGTGTGAGACGGTGTGTGAGAGAGTGTGTCTCACAATCCACCACACCAATGTGTAGACCAGCGTCTGTAGACCTGCGAGTGTAGACGTGTGTGTATAGACCAGTGTGTGTAGACCAGCTTGTGTAGACCAGCTTTAAGTTTTAAGTCTGTTATCAAAAGGGAATTGTGAGTTACAATTAGATGCGAAGTGTGGTAAAGTTTCCCATATTGCACCACACTGTTAAAGCACATGCTGTGCACAGTAACGTCAACACACACACACACACACTTTCTATGGCTCACATGAGAACAACAGCTGGGGCAGACTACAAAACCCACAATCCTTAGGGGCCTTTCTACGGCTGTGTAAACACAACACAAAGACTATCATGACTCCTGGTGCAGAAATAGCCCAGCTGTTTACTCCACGCGCAGCCCATGTCAGCCCTGCCGGCACTGTGTCTGCACCATACGGCAACGACATGCACTGGGTTTCTTGATGACTTCACTTGTTAATTTCTGTGTTTCTGGGCTTCGGTTGTTCTCTCTTGTCTGTTCTCTTGTCTGTCTCTCTGTCCTGTGCTCTGCCCTGTGCTCTTGACTGTGCTCTGTCCTATGTCTCTGTCCTGTGTCTCTGTCCTGTGTCTCTGTCCTGTGCTCTTGACTGTGCTCTGCCCTGTGTCTATGTCCTGTGCTCTGTCCTGTGCTCTGTCCTGTGTCTCTGCCCTGTGCTCTGTCCTGTGTCTCTGTCCTGTGCTCTGTCCTGTGCTCTGTCCTGTGTCTCTGATGTATCTATCTGAGTTCTCTGCATTTGGTTCATTCATTCATATATAGGACTGAGACACCAAGAGTATGTGTTGCAGTCTCAGTGCACCCAGAGTGTGTTTACCTCCATGCTGTTACCGTGGCAGCCTGACTATAGCTGAGATCTCTGTGCTGTTACCGTGGCAGCCTGACTATAGCTGAGATCTCTGTGCTGTTACCGTGGCAGCCTGACTATAACTCAGATCTCTGTGCTGTTACCGTGGCAGCCTGCTGACGGGCTCTTTGCTAATCAGTGATGCTGCCTGGGCTGTCACATGATCTGTGATGAATGGCATCAGATACGGTTGCCTTAGTGATGCAGTCCTTGACCTTTTGCTTGAGCGGATCCTGGGCGGGGCCGTGAGTTCCCTGGGCGGGGCCGTGAGTTCCCTGGGCGGGGCCGTAAGGCTGTGTTCTTGGGCTTACGGAGCAGCGGTAAACCAGACCTTCTGATGCACGGGCAGCTCTGTGGAAAAATGAAGACTAGGCTCAAAGCCCAAATGATGACGACTAGGCCCACAGAACCAAGTCTGGTTCTGTCCAATTCTGCACTGGAAGGGACGTAACAACCCCCTGTAAGAGTGCGGTGTGAGGGGTGTAACAACCCCCTGTAAGAGTGCGGTGTGAGGGGTGTAACAACCCCCTGTAAGAGTGCGGTGTGAGGGGTGTTTGGTTTAGCTGCTACAGCATCTCCTGCTCTGACCCCCACGCCTCTGGGTTCAGCTTTCTTAATTAAGCGGGTCCTCCTGTGACTGAGGCCTGCCGAATAAGCGCTGAGTGACCTTCACACTTCTAACTTATCTGCTCTTCATTTCTGTAATTTCTGCAGAAATATAAATATCCTGACATTTTGAATTAAACAAAAGGGTTTCACAATTAAAGGAGAATCTATTACTGTGTTAGTATGTGTGTGTGTGAGAGTGTGTGTGAGAGAGAGAAGTTGGGGGAGTGTGTGTGTGTTTTGTGTGTGAGAGACAGAGTGGTTGGGGGTGTGTGTGTTCACAAGGTATTGATACTGTGGTCTGTGGGTGGAGATGAACTCTATGTAACAGTGGCAAGTGGAAACATGCTCTCCTTTAAATAGAGTTTCTAATGAATGAGAAAGAGAGAGATTAATGTGTGTGACTCCGAGAGAGAGAGAGAGAGAGAGAGAGAGAGAGAGAGAGCGAGAGAGAGAGAGCGAGAGAGAGAGTGAGCAAGAGAGGGAGAGGGAGAGGGAGAGCAAGAATTGGTGGGCACTAGTGTAGGGTTTCAGTCAAAGTTAATTCACTGTAGCATTTTGTTTCTCTTAATGTGGAGGTAATAGGGAGGGTTAGAGGACAGATGTAGAGAACAACGTTATTTGTGAGGATGAGACCCTTCTGGGGGAGTGAGGGAGTGAGGGAGAGAGGAGTGAGGGAGGGAGGGAGGGAGGGAGTGAGGGAGGGAGGGAGTGAGGAGGGAGGGAGGGAGGGAGTGAGTGAGTGAGTGAGGGAGTGAGTGAGTGAGAGAGGGAGTGAGGGAGGGAGGGAGGGAGGGAGGGAGGGAGTGAGGGAGTGAGGGAGTGAGTGAGTGAGTGAGTGAGTGAGTGAGTGAGTGAGTGAGTGAGGGAGTGAGGGAGCGAGGGAGCGAGTGAGTGTGAGACTGAGTGTGAGCACCCTACCTCAGACCTTCTGCTCTAGTGTGCAGTGAAATGAAGTCATTACAATTCACGTCACTGTCGCTGTGGTCAGTCTGGAGCCTCTGATCCAACATTCTTCAGGCAGCTAATGTGTCTGAGTTTTTAATAGAGATCTCAGTTATTGTTCCATATGCATTTTCAGTCTGGCACATCAGAGATGCTGCAAGCAAACCATTCATTATCAGCTTGTCAACGTGCTCACAACAGCTCCTAAACGCAGGACTCGCACATATAACCACAGAGGTGCGGTAGACACTATGGCCTAATTTAAACAATGCTAATTGGACCTCACACGTCGCTGTTTCAGACCTGGTCTTGTGGCCACACTCGCGGTTCTGGAACACGGTTCTGGTAGCTCCCACAAACGAGCTTCTTCCCCACTGACGCCTGTGCTTTATTCAGAGCTCCCACGGCTCCCACGGCCACACATGCTAAACCTTCCACCGCGTTCCACAGTGGATTCAGGAGATCTGTGAATTCTCTGAAGCAGCTGTACACCAAACCCTGATTAACCACCACTTCACCTACGTGCACTAAAGCAGGAGTCTTGTTATGCATTTTTACTTACCGATAAAATGTGTAACTTATGTTAACTAATATGAAACATACTGTATTGAAACACAAGAAATACATACCTGTATTCTGGCTGAACCTACACATTACACCACCTGTATTCTGGCTGAACCTACACATTACACCACCTGTATTCTGGCTGAACCTACACATTACACCACCTGTATTCTGGCTGAACCTACACATTACACCACCTGTATTCTGGCTGAACCTACACATTACACCACCTGTATTCTGGCTGAACCTACACATTACACCACCTGTATTCTGGCTGAACCTACACGTTACACCACCTGTATCCTGGCTGAACCTACACATTACACCACCTGTATTCTGGCTGAACCTACACATTACACCACCTGTATTCTGGCTGAACCTACACATTACACCACCTGTATTCTGGCTGAACCTACACATTACACCACCTGTATTCTGGCTGAACCTACACATTACACCACCTGTATTCTGGTTGAACCTACACATTACACCACCTGTATTCTGGCTGAACCTACACATTACACCACCTGTATCCTGGTTGAACCTACACATTACACCACCTGTATTCTGGCTGAACCTACACGTTACACCACCTGTATCCTGGCTGAACCTACACATTACACCACCTGTATACTTTAGATTTCTCCTGACTGTTATTGAACAGATTTATTTATTTATTTGTTTATTTAATTCCTTCCTCTCTGCAGATGGCTTGCTAGGGTCTCTGTGCATGGAGAGATTAGGTTTAATCATGCCTCAAGACTCAGAGGTAGGTGTTGGCGGTGGGCCATAGACATGGTGTAACTCTGAACTGCAAGCTGAATTTAATACACATGATCAGATGATGCATAATTGTATGAGAGTAAAGACAGAGAGAGACCATCACAGGTGTTACAGTCTCTCCAGGAGTTTAGGGCTGACTGATGGCTTCTTTCTTTGTTTATTTAAAGATGTCATTCTTTTTGAAGTGGATCTTGGCTTTTGAAATTTCACTAAGAATCAAAACATTTCCCAGACTGCATCTTTAACGTCCTGTTCCTGCAGGCAGGGTATGTCGACGTCTGTCGGCGCCGCTCAGACTAATGAGTGGTGTCAGTACAGCAGACCTGTGGCACGTAAGCCATGATTCACACACTGCTGCTCTGTTCCGCTTTCATGTTCTGTTTGTCCTTCTCTGCTCAGGGTGTTTGGTTAATACATCACCGTAACTATTGATCTGGACTCTGACTGTGATTAAAGTGAAAGAACAAGAGGAGGGAAGGAGAGAGGGAATAGGAGAGGGAGAGAGAGGGAGAGGGAGAGAGAGAGAGAGAGAGAGGGGGGAGAGAGAGAGAGGGAGAGAGAGAGAGGGAGAGAGAGAGAGAGAGAGAGAGAGAGGGAGAGAGAGAGAGAGAGAGAGAGAGAGAGAGAGAGAGAGAGAGAGAGAGAGAGAGAGAGAGAGAGAGAGGAGAGAGAGAGAGAGAGAGAGAGAGAGAGAGGGAGAGGTGTGTGTGCGAGAGATCCAGTGTGTCCAGAGAGGCTGGTGTGTGTGGGGTGGGAGATCCAGTGTGTCCAGAGAGGCTGGTGTGTGTGGGGCGGGAGATCCAGTGTGTCCAGAGAGGCTGGTGTGTGTGGGGTGGGAGATCCAGTGTGTCCAGAGAGGCTGGTGTATGTGGGGTGGGAGATCCAGTGTGTCCAGAGAGGCTGGTGTGTGTGGGGTGGGAGATCCGTCGCCGACGCCCACAGAGCAGGTCAGAACACCGAGACACACCACTCAGCTCCTGCCTCTGTGTGTATGAGCCCATGTGGTTCTGATGTGGAGCTGTGGGAAGAAATGTGGGTGGAAGTGGGTGTGGGTACATACACAAACATATACACACTCCACATCTAGGTCACTGACACTAGGAGAACAGCCCCCCCCCCAACAACCTTCACACACCTTCAGCATCCCACTGAGATTCTCACACACCACCTTTTTCTCCCACACACACACACACACACACACACACACCCCTTCACTCACACATACATTCACACTACACACTCGCACCTCACCTCCTCACACATACGTCATACATACGAGATGGTACAACTGATGTTTTAATATGTATTAACATTAGTGTCCAGTAGAGTCTGCCACCCCAGGTCTTCTCTACTCCCCCCTGTGTAGTCCACCCCAGGTCTTCTCTACTCCCCCCTGTGTAGTCCACCCCAGGTCTTCTCTACTCCCCCCCTGTGTAGTCCACCCCAGGTCTTCTCTACTCCCCCTGTGTCCACCCCAGGTCTTCTCTACTCCCCCTGTGTAGTCCACCCCAGGTCTTCTCTACTCCCCCCTGTGTAGTCCACCCCAGGTCTTCTCTACTCCCCCCTGTGTAGTCCACCCCAGGTCTTCTCTACTCCCCCCTGTGTAGTCCACCCCAGGTCTTCTCTACTCCCCCCTGTGTAGTCCACCCCAGGTCTTCTCTACTCCCACCTGTGTAGTCCACCCCAGGTCTTCTCTACTCCCCCCTGTGTAGTCCACCCCAGGTCTTCTCTACTCCCCTGTGTAGTCCACCCCAGGTCTTCTCTACTCCCCCTGTATAGTCCACCCCAGGTCTTCTCTACTCCCCCTGTGTAGTCCACCCCAGGTCTTCTCTACTCACCCCTGTGTAGTCCACCCCAGGTCTTCTCTACTCCCCCCTGTGTAGTCCACCCCAGGTCTTCTCTACTCCCCCCTGTGTAGTCCACCCCAGGTCTTCATCAGCTCTCCAACAAACACGTTTTTCTCGTAGGTCTTTCCTTCCTAATGACACGCAGCCGTGTAAGAAGACGCGTTCAGGTCTGGATGGTACAACCAGCTGATTTGATGACCGGCGTGAACGTTTAGTTCTGAGCAGATCAGGGCGGAGAGCTGTGGTGTAGCAGGACTGGTTGTAGCTTCCTTTAGTCTCATTACGAGTGTGTATTTGAGTTCAAGGTGAACAGACATGATTGTATGTTTAATCGAGGTGTCATTTATTATACATCAGCTTAGAGCATTCAAAGCTAATTAGTATTTTCCAGACTAACAATCCCTTTAGTGGAATCTGAACGCTTGTGATCTGCTCAGAGAGCTTCATTGTCTCATGCCATTAAAGTGTTGTTTGGCCAAGTGCCTTGTTGAAATGTCAGAAAAATTGTTAAGATTAATGTAGAACGCAGTGATTAATGCCGAGCTGACTGATCTGGTGTTTGTGATGTGGTGCTAGAGATACACCCTCCAAAGCAGCGTTGAGATGATGCAGACTGAAACAGTCATTAATATTGAAGTGTTTCAATGTGTTATATTTGATGCCATTTAGTGCGTTATTAGTAACACGAGCTGCTTCGAGGTATGAGATGTAGGTTTCCTGCTGTAGGCCCTATGGAGTGGGAGGGGCTTGACGTGCATCGCCATGGCGCCTGGTGTCACTCTCCCCGCAGTCCCGCCTCTGCTGTCAGTCTGCATGAGTCACCGCAGAACACAACACTGGCTTAGGTTTCACCTCCACCCACACACCACCCCACCTCCACCCACACTCCACCCACACACCACCCCACCTCCACCCGCACACCACCCCACCTCCACCCACACTCCACCCCACCTCCACCCGCACACCACCCCACCTCCACCCGCTGACACACTCATGCCGCTGAGCGCAGACTGGGCTGGACAGGCTGGACCCTGATGTGCTGTTAGAACTGCAGATGGAGCTTCTGTGTCTGTTTGCATATCAAGGACAAAAGCCTTTAAGGTGAGCTGGAGGGATCTGACAGGCCTGATTGGGGAGGACAGTGTACAGCGTGTGTGATGTTAGGAAGTATGAGCTCCACCCACATCCACCCTCACACCACCCCACATTAGGGTTAGGGGTTAGGGTTAGGGGCTAGAGGTTAGGGTTAGGGGCTAGAGGTTAGGGTTAGGGTTAGGGGCTAGAGGTTAGGGTTAGGGTTAGGGGCTAGAGGTTAGGGTTAGGGTTAGGGTTAGAGGCTAGAGGTTAGGGTTAGGGTTAGGGGCTAGAGGTTAGGGTTAGGGTTAGGGTTAGGGTTAGAGGCTAGAGGTTAGGGTTAGGGTTAGGGGCTAGAGGTTAGGGTTAGGCTTAGGGTTAGGGGCTAGAGGTTAGGGTTAGGGGCTAGAGGTTAGGGTTAGGGTTAAGGGCTAGAGGTTAGGGTTAGGGTTAGGGTCAGAGTAAACATTTTTTGTGTTCTCAAATAAAGTCAATAAATTCCTTTACAATTAGCTACAATAAAATGAAATGAATGGAAGATTTTCAACTTTACACACTGATGGCATCTTCACACTGATGCTGGACCCATCTGCCGTGTGAAGGGTTCTAGGGTTAGTTAGGGTGGTTCTCCGTAATCAGCTCTTTTAAACGCTACCCCCTTTTTTTATTTTTCATTTTGTGGGTGGGTGGGTGTTTTTCTCCTCTGGTCTTAAATTAAGCTCACTGACTAATTTTAAAGCGTTAACTAACAACTCTGACTACAGGTAGGCTGAAACTGAGAAAAATATGTAACATTTTCAGGTTTCTGATATACTACTTGTTTCTAGTCTCCTTGGTAAGGTGTGTGCGTATGTACGTGTGTGCGTGCGTGTGTGTGTGTGTGTGTGTGTTTACACACTTGCTCTGAGGGAGAAGTCAGGTGTGATCGGCCATCGTCTCCTGTTCTGCTTAACATTTCTCTCGCTGAATTAAAGAGCCTCTTGATATTTTCCCGGACGTGGTGTCCGTTGGGCATTTAGTGACTCTATTGGAGAGCCAATCATCTGTCACCAAAAAAACAGCTCACTTCACCTTTTTATCCCCTCCCACGGCTGACACCAGGCTGCGTGAGCGGATCAATGAGCTGTCAATCACTGGGCACAGCCCGTCACACAGCGTGTTGGTGATGTGCGTGTGTTGCCTCGTGTCCTTGTGATGCTGTGGTGTCCGTGGCGACCCCTCCCACGCTCTCCGTAGCTGACTCATCTCTGCTCATGGCGATGAGCTGCTCGTCACACAAAGGACTGGACTGGGATGAGTTAGACCGGCTTCTCTACACCACCATGGTGTCAGTAATTAATTAGTACAGGCCACATTTTCGGAGCCTTGAGTTCTTCTAACGAACCCTTGACATTCATCGCTGGATTCTCGGGGCATCTCCCCGTTCTAATGAAGTTCCCCAGGACCTGTAGGGTGCGTCTTTAAACAAAACCAATTACAGGTGTCAAACGGCCCCAGCAGTGTGGGCAGGTACGTTTACAGTTAATTACCAGGGCTTCTGAGCCACTGACCAGACAGCGTGGAGACTCCAGTGTCCTGCCTGGACCAGCCTCTCTGGGTGGTGCGTGACCTGCTTGGTGGAGCTCAGGTGGAGGCCCTCACTGCCTACACACCTCCACACTAATCTCCCCACCTCCCTCAGGGCTTCTGACACATCAGACGGTTTGCTGATTTCTGTTTTTTCTGCCAGTCTTACTAGAATGAGTTGGGGCTGAAATCAGAGCTGCTTGTGTTTATGAGGAGCTGTATGTATATGACTTAACATATCTGTACACACGTATGTGCATGACTAACATATCTGTTCACACGTATGTGCATGACTAACATATCTGTACACACGTATGTGCATGACTAACATATCTGTTCACACGTATGTGCATGACTAACATATCTGTACACACGTATGTGCATGACTAACATATCTGTACACACGTATGTGTATGATATCTGTACACACGCATGTGTATGACTAACATATCTGTACACACGTATGTGCATGACTAACATATCTGTACACACGTATGTGTATGACTAACATATCTGTACACACGTATGTGCATGACTAACATATCTGTACACACGCATGTGTATGACTAACATATCTGTACACACGTATGTGAATGACTAACATATCTGTACACACGCATGTGTATGACTAACATATCTGTACACACGTATGTGCATGACTAACATATCTGTACACACGTATGTGAATGACTAACATATCTGTACACACGCATGTGTATGACTAACATATCTCTACACACGTATGTGCATGACTAACATATCTGAACACACGTATGTGTATGACTAACATATCTGTACACACGCAGGAAGATGGGATTCCGTTTGTATTCATGTTTGTGTATGTATATGTGTGTATGTAAGCATGTGTAATTAGTTTGTGTGTGTGTGGGCATTCTCACATTCTTTTTTTCTTCACATTCTTCAGTTTTATTCTCCATCCATCTTTTCCACTTTCTGTCCTTCTTTCTCTCTCCTAGCCCTTCCTCTCCTCCCCGACCACCCCCCCCGCTCATTCCGCTGATGAGTGACCCATTCCACCAATGCAATTAGCTATTTTGATACATCACGTAATTACTTCATTTCTCATGTTAAATCATACTTCATTTAGCTGGGCGCAGAGAGACTGAGATGGATGAGGAGAGATAGGTCAGTACTGCTGTGGGGAGATTAGTGCAAGACTCTCAGGATCTTCTGGCTGTGTGCCACCTCTCCAGAGAACATGGCACAAGTGTGTGTGGCATTTTGACCTTGGCAGACAGCTGGCTCTCCTCACTCCCCACGCTCAAATGTCGCCTGTTAACCCCCTGCCCCTCCCGCTCCGCCCCCTTCATAAGGGGAGTCCCAGAGAAGCCCCTCCGCCCCGCCCCTCTGCCCCCTCAGCCAATCACCCCCAGATTATTTAAAGAGCATCATGCCTGCCGGGTGAGAGAAAGTCTCTCTGGCCCTTGTTGGAATCAGGAGATGAATGCAGTGTGTGTAGATGTGTGTGTGTGTGTGTGTGTGTGTGTGTGTTCATACACGCTCTTGGCTACAGGGAGCCATACACAAGCTTTTAGGCACTCTAAACATTTTAGAGTGTCCATAGGGTGTTGTGAAAGGGAAAGAGGAAGTTGCTCCACACCAGTCTGATCCACACCAGTCTGATCCACACCAGTCTGATCCACACCAGTCTGATCCATCTGTGTCTCCCCACACCACTCTGCTCCATCTCTGTCTCTACACCACTCTGCTCCATCTCTGTCTCTACACCACTCTGCTCCATCTCTGTCTCTACACCACTCTGCTCCATCTCTGTCTCCCCACACCACTCTGCTCCATCTGTCTCTACACCACTCTGCTCCATCTCTGTCTCCCCACACCACTCTGCTCCATCTCTGTCTCTACACCACTCTGCTCCATCTCTGTCTCTACACCACTCTGCTCCATCTCTGTCTCTACACCACTCTGCTCCATCTCTGTCTCTACAGCATTCTGCTCCATCTGTGTCTCCCCACACCACTCTGCTCCATCTCTGTCTCTACACCACTCTGCTCCATCTCTGTCTCCCCACACCACTCTGCTCCATCTCTGTCTCTACACCACTCTGCTCCATCTCTGTCTCTACACCACTCTGCTCCATCTGTCTCCCCACACCACTCTGCTCCATCTGTCTCCCCACACCACTCTGCTCCATCTCTGTCTCCCCACACCACTCTGCTCCATCTCTGTCTCTACACCACTCTGCTCCATCTCTGTCTCTACACCACTCTGCTCCATCTCTGTCTCCCCACACCACTCTGCTCCATCTCTGTGTCTCTACACCACTCTGCTCCATCTCTGTGTCTCTACACCACTCTGCTCCATCTCTGTGTCTCTACACCACTCTGCTCCATCTCTGTGTCTCTACACCACTCTGCTCCATCTCTGTCTCTACACCACTCTGCTCCATCTGTCTCTACACCACTCTGCTCCATCTCTGTGTCTCTACACCACTCTGCTCCATCTGTGTGATGTATTCTTCTGAGGTTTGCACAGTAATTCAATTTGAGGTAATTGTAGCAGGAATCCATAATTAAAAGGATTAGAATGCAGGCCGTTTCCAGCATGACCGAGTGGAACTGGGGGTTTTATCCTCCACACCTTCTCTCTCAATCTGTCACGGCGGATCTCCTCATTCTCATCTTCATCTCCTCACCTCTGTGTTGAGAAGATCTCTCAACCCAAAAGGTTCCTGCGGTCCCAGATGAGGAGTAACATCCCCAGCTGGAAGTCTGGTTATGCACAGACCTCTCCGCACGCATCACTTCCTCTGAAACACTTCCTGTCAACTGGCGCGGCGGGTGCAGTGAGTGTTGAGTGTGGTTTGTGAACACAGCTGAATGTCTGCTGGTAATCTCCATGTTGCTCTCACACACGAGTGCCGGTCTGAAGGATGCGGCCTGCAGTGCTCCTGTGTGGATGTGTTTTCTGTTCTGTCTGTAGACGGTGGAAAGCAAGACTTCTCTGAGCAGAAGGTGTGGATCCTCATGCCTGGTGTTCTTAGAGCCCGTGGTGTCCTGACATCCGGAGTAGAGGAAGGGATGGACAGATCTATCTGTAGAGTTAGAGGAGAGAGAGTGAGAGAAAGAGAGAAGGAGAGGTAGAGGGAGAGGAATGTGCTGTCTCTCTGAGGATTAGTGAGGACTGTTTCTTCTCCTGCTTCTTCACAGGTGGACGCTGGTGCAGAATATCTGTGTTAACACAGCACGCAACACACTCGCTGGACTCGCTGGACGTATTTTTCATATATGGGCTCATAGGCTGTTTTCTTGTATCTTGCTGGTTTTCTCTGTGTCACTAAAGCAATGAAGTAGTTTGTGAGTGAGTGTTGTAATGTGGTTTCACTGCAGTGTTTCCCTGAGGAATGTTTTGTTCTGGAGGTGCACGTGAACTCTCGGACACAGTTCCTGTTTCTAGCCAACGGCAATTGCAACAGCGGTTAGGTCTTGATTTCTGGTGCGACTGGGAGTTCTGGTGCTACTGGGAGTTCTGGTGCTACTGGGAGTTTTGCTCAGCCAAGCATCCCAACACTCTCAAAGCTGCTGATCAGACGTTTGAACTGGGTGGCACAGCACAGAGATTTGCTCTGTGATATTGATCTGCTTCCAGAGAGCAGGTGTGCTGTTGGCAGTGTGGATACAAGGACCTGTCTGATTTCACACATCACTAGGACCTGTCTGATTTCACACATCACTAGGACCTGTCTGATTTCACACATCACTAGGACCTGTCTGATTTCACACAGCACTAGGACCTGTCTGATTTCACACATCACTAGGACCTGTCTGATTTCACACTGCACTAGGACCTGTCTGATTTCACACATAACTAGGACCTGTCTGATTTCACACAGCACTAGGACCTGTCTGATTTCACACATCACTAGGACCTGTCTGATTTCACACAGCACTAGGACCTGTCTGATTTCACACAGCACTAGGACCTATCTGATTTCACACATCACTAGGACCTGTCTGATTTCACACAGCACTAGGACCTGTCTGATTTCACACAGCACTAGGACCTGTCTGATTTCACACAGCACTAGGACCTGTCTGATTTCACACAGCACTTTGGGGACATTAGTCTGACACTCTCGGTTGCAACAGTTTTGGGCTTTTATTGTTTTGGATGTTTTTGTAGAGAGGGTCTTAAGTGTGTGTGTGTGTGTGGGTGTGGGTGTGTGTGTGTGTGTGTGTGTGGAGGTGGACTGGATGTTTTCAGGTACGTCAGCACCACTGACGGGATGATAATAGCAGAGATGACATGAAAGCAAAGACAATCAGAGCAACGGGAGAGACGTTTGCAGACAGCCAGACCCCTAACACACGGGGCAGAGAGAGAACATAAAGGAAAATACAGATAGAGAAAGACAGGTAAAGAAAAAGAGGGAGACAGGAAGAGAGAGGTAGAGAGACAGAGAGAGAGACAGGTAAAGAGAGAGGTGATTGGATTGTTGTA
>JAGXOD010000025.1:10355000-10402500 GCA_020368025.1 Brachyhypopomus occidentalis | reverse complement strand
TGTGTGTGGGTGTGTGTGTGTGTGTGTGTGTGTGTGTGTGTGTGTGTGTGTGTGTGTGTGTGTGTGTGTGTGTGTGTGTGTGTGTGTGTGTGTGTGTGTGTGTGTGTGTGTGTGTGTGTGTGTGTGTGTGTGTGTGTGTGTGTGTGTGTGTGTGAGGGTGTGTGTGAGGGGTGTGTGAGGGTGTGTGAGTGTGTGTGTGTGTGTGGTGGTGTGTGTGTGTGTGTGTGTGTGAGTGTGTGTGAGGGTGTGTGGGTTTGAGCCGCCAGTGGCCAGAGCAGCTTTGATTATTCCAAAGCATCTATTGTTTGGTTCGTGATTCGGAAAACATTCAATCTGTGTGGATCTGGACGGGACTGCAATGATCCGAGCCTGCTGAGATTGGTGAGAAACAGCAGGTCAGTGAGTGTGTGATCTTCTCAGGGGAGGAGGGAGAAAACAGACATGTCCGACCTGGATGGAGATCACATCACATTTTCACCATATGTAAAACAGGAAATCACATCACAGAGCACCACATTGAAATCAGGAAATGACATCACAGAGCACCACATGTAAAACAGGAAATGACATCACAGAGCACCACATGTGAATCAGGAAATGACATCACAGAGCACCAAATGTAAAACAGGAAATCACATCACAGAGCACCACATGTAAATCAGGAAATTACATCACAGAGCACCACATGTAAATCAGGAAATTACATCACAGAGCACCACTCTCTCCATTTGTTTAGTTTGAAGATGCTGATAATTTGAATATAGAAACAATTCAGTTAGTGTCTCTCAGAAAGGTGCTGTGAGATGGTCTTGCCACACACACACACACACACACACACAGGGAGGGGAGACAGGCGTAGAGCGAGAGATGTGAGATGCTCTCACTAATGGTGGGGTGTTGGTGTGGAGACCTGCTCAGGTCTGCAGGATTAAAGACGTCTTACTGTGTGTTCTTTCATGTGTGTCAAGGGGGTGCTGAGTCAGAACTATCGTAATCACATTTAGTGGTGGAGGGGCATTAATCCACAAACAGGAACTGGCCTCACTGGGCTTTCTGTCCTCCTCTCTTGACCCTTGCCCCCTTGACCCTTGCCCTCTTGACCCTGTGTCCCACTCAACGGGAACAAACTCTTCCATTCAATGTGCTTTTAATAACCGTGGTGTTGTACAGTCAGACTCCCTCTGTCCACAGATATACCACCATATATATCCCTCTGTCCACAGATATACCACCATATATATCCCTCTGTCCACAGATATACCACCATATATATCCCTCTGTCCACAGATATACCACCATATATATCCCTCTGTCCACAGATATACCACCATATATATCCCTCTGTCCACAGATATACCACCATATATATCCCTCTGTCCACAGATATACCACCATATATATCCCTCTGTCCACAGATATACCACCATATATATCCCTGTCCACAGATATACCACCATATATATCCCTGTCCACAGATATACCACCATATATATCCCTCTGTCCACAGATATACCACCATATATATCCCTCTGTCCACAGATATACCACCATATATATCCCTGTCCACAGATATACCACCATATATCCACCATATATATCCCTCTGTCCACAGATATACCACCATATATATCCCTCTGTCCACAGATATACCACCATATATATCCCTCTGTCCACAGATATACCACCATATATATCCCTGTCCACAGATATACCACCATATATATCCCTGTCCACAGATATAACCACCATATATATCCCTCTGTCCACAGATATACCACCATATATATCCCTGTCCACAGATATACCACCATATATATCCCTGTCCACAGATATACCACCATATATATCCCTGTCCACAGATATAACACCATATATATCCCTCTGTCCACAGATATAACACCATATATATCCCTCTGTCCACAGATATACCACCATATATATCCCTGTCCACAGATATACCACCATATATATCCCTCTGTCCACAGATATATATCCTGTCCATATACCACCATATATATCCCTGTCCACAGATATAACACCATATATATCCCTCTGTCCACAGATATACCACCATATATATCCCTGTCCACAGATATAACACCATATATATCCCTCTGTCCACAGATATACCACCATATATATCCCTGTCCACAGATATACCACCATATATATCCCTGTCCACAGATATACCACCATATATATCCCTCTGTCCACAGATATACCAACATATATATCCCTCTGTCCACAGATATAACACCATATATATCCCTCTGTCCACAGATATACCACCATATATATCCCTGTCCACAGATATACCACCATATATATCCCTCTGTCCACAGATATACCACCATATATATCCCTGTCCACAGATATACCACCATATATATCCCTGTCCACAGATATAACACCATATATATCCCTCTGTCCACAGATATACCACCATATATATCCCTGTCCACAGATATACCACCATATATATCCCTGTCCACAGATATACCACCATATATATCCCTCTGTCCACAGATATAACACCATATATATCCCTCTCCACATATAACACCATATATATCCCTCTGTCCACAGATATACCACCATATATATCCCTCTGTCCACAGATATACCACCATATATATCCCTCTGTCCACAGATATACCACCATATATATCCCTCTGTCCACAGATATACCACCATATATATCCCTCTGTCCACAGATATACCACCATATATATCCCTGTCCACAGATATACCACCATATATATCCCTGTCCACAGATATATATCCCTGTATATCCCTGTCCACAGATATACCACCATATATATCCCTGTCCACAGATATACCACCATATATATCCCTCTGTCCACAGATATACCACCATATATATCCTGTCCACAGATATACCCACGATATATATCCCTGTCCACAGATATAACACCATATATATCCCTCTGTCCACAGATATACCACCATATATATCCCTGTCCACAGATATACCACCATATATATCCCTGTCCACAGATATAACACCATATATATCCCTCTGTCCACAGATATACCGTCATATATATCCATCCACAGATATATCCCTCTGTCCACAGATATACCACCATATATATCCCTCTGTCCACAGATATACCACCATATATATCCCTCTGTCCACAGATATACCACCATATATATCCCTCTGTCCACAGATATACCACCATATATATCCCACCATATATATCCCTCTGTCCACAGATATACCATATATATCCCTGTCCATATACCCCATATATATCCACAGATATACCACCATATATATCCCTGGCCACAGATATACCACCATATAGTTCTGTGCATGCAGAACTCTGGTCTGCTGGTATTCATCATGTCTCATTTGGCATACAGTTCAGTTCCCTGAAGTTCCCAGCTCCTCCCATCCTGGTCTGGCCACACCCACCCTCAGACCAGCTCATGCCATCCTGGTATGGCCACACCCACCCTCAGACCAGCTCCTCCCATTCTGGTCTGGTCACACCCACCCTCAGACCAGCTCCTCCCATCCTGGTATGGCCACACCCACAGTCAGACCAGCCTGTCTCCTCCTGGGCTAGCCACACCCACAACCAGACAAGCCCCTCCCCTCATGTGCTAGCCACACCCACCAACAGACATGCCCCTCCCCTCCTGGGCTGACCACACCCACAGTCAGCTCCTCAGTTCCAGTCCGGCAGCTTTGTGTGTACGTGCGTCTGTGAGTGTGAGTGTGAGTGTGTGAGTGTGAGTGTGAGTGTGAGGTGTGTGTGTGTGTGTGTGTGTGTGTGTGTGTGTGTGTGTGTGTGTGTGTGTGTGTGTGTGTGTGTGTGTGAGTGTCACGTGCTGCACTGTGTGTGCTAACATTTACATATCAAAAATCTGACAGACTAAATGCTGAAAACAATTTTGCATATAACAATTAACAATAGTGGGTATGTGAGGGGAAATATTAAAATAAGAACATTTTGTTTGGACCATTTTCAGTGTTTTAAACACTGCACTTTCTCAATTACTGCGGAAAAATCTGTAATTACTCTGCAGACCGAAGAAAGCAAATCGTACTAAAAAGTTTGTGCCCATTGATACAGATGAGAAGACTCCAACGGGCTTTGGTTGCTCTTTGGTTTGGAAGGCAAGAAGAAAAAGCCCTTGTGAGTTGGGAATGAACCCCTGTGGGAGCAGGATCAAAACGAGAGGGGTCTGGAGAGACACAGTGTCTCCTAACAGAGACTCCGGCTGCTTCACAGGCGTCTGCTCACTGCCTCTGTTCCAGCCAAAAGCCAAACACCTTCTAACGAGACTCGTTAAACTGCAGCGTCGCCGAGCTCGTCTGCTAATGGCCTGCACTGCAGGTGAGGGACTCAACACAGCAGCCATCTTCCTGGGGGAGACGTTTTGCAAGCGTCTGTGGCTAAAAGAGGAGTCTGAACCCCTCTCATGAAGGCAGGTGTTTGCAGACCTGCTTTCCAACCCAAAGAGAATACAGACTGACTAACGACACATTACCTACAGCTGAAAGTTTAAGGAATTCAACAACTTTACCAAAGTTGCTTCAGAAGGAAATATTTCAGTATCGCTTCTCTGTGAATTTGGACTAATGAGAAAAGAAAGTCCAGCTTATGTTTACCAAGGTCTCTCACACACTCCGTCCTAAACTTCTGTTACTCACCCTACGTTACACACCCTACGTTACACACCCTACGTTACACACTCTACATACACACTCTACATTACATTACACACCCTACGTTACACACCCTACATTACACACTCTACACACCCTACATTACACACTCTACATTACACACCCTACGTTACACACTCTACATTACACACCCTACATTACACACTCTACACACCCTACACACTACACACCCTACATTACACACTCTACATTACACACCCTACATTACACACTCTACACACCCTACATTACACACCCTACATTACACACCCTACATTACACACTCTACATTACACACCCTACATTACACACTCTACATTACACACCCTACATTACACACCCTACATTACACACTCTACATTACACACCCTACATTACACACCCTACATTACACACTCTACATTACACACTCTACATTACACTACATTACACACTCTACACACCCTACATTACACACCCTACATTACACACCCTACGTTACACACTCTACATTACACACCCTACATTACACACCCTACGTTACACACTCTACATTACACACCCTACGTTACACACCCTACATTACACACTCTACATTACACACTCTACATTACACACTCTACATTACACACTCTACATTACACACACTACACACCCTACATTACACACTCTACATTACACACCCTACATTACACACTCTACATTACACACTCTACATTACACACCCTACATTACACACCCTACGTTACACACTCTACATTACACACTCTACATTACACACTCTACATTACACACTCTACGTTACACACTCTACATTACACACTCTACATTACACACTCTACACACCCTACATTACACACCCTACATTACACACTCTACACACCCACCCTACATTACACACCCTACATTACACACTCTACATTACACACTCTACACACCCTACATTACACACTCTACACACCATACATTACACACCCTACATTACACACCCTACATTACACACCCTACGTTACACACTCTACATTACACACTCTACAAACCCTAAATTACACACTCTACATCATACACTATATACACTCTACATTATACACTCTACATTACACACTCTACACACCCTACACACCCTACATTACACACCCTACATTACACTCTACATTACACACTCTACATTACACACACTACACACCCTACATTACACACACTACATCACACACTCTATATACTCTACATTACACACTCTACACACTCTACATTACATACACTACACACCCTACATTACACACTCTACACACCCTACATTACACACACTACATCACACACTCTATATACTCTACACACTCTACACACTCTACATTACACACTCTACACACCCTACATTACACACACTACATCACACACTCTATATACTCTACATTACACACTCTACACACCCTACATTACACACTCTACATTACACACTCTACACACCCTACATTACACACTCTACACACCCTACATTACACACTCTACACACTCTACACACCCTACATTACACACTCTACATTACACACACTACACACTCTACATTACACACTCTACATTACACACTCTACACACCCTACATTACACTCACTACATTACACACTTTACACACCCTACATTACACACTCTACACACACTACATCACACACTCTACACACCCTACAGTACACACTCTACACATCCTACTTTACACACTCTACACACCCTACATTACACACTCTACACACCCTACATTACACTCACTACATTACACACTCTACACACCCTACATTACACACTCTACACACCCTACAGTACACACTCTACACACCCTACATTACACACTCTACACACCCTACAGTACACACTCTACACACCCTACATTACACACTCTACACATCCTACTTTACACACTCTACACACCCTACAGTACACACTCTACACACCCTACAGTACACACTCTACACACCCTACATTACACACTCTACACATCCTACTTTACACACTCTACCGTCTGCCATACAGATCTGGGTTAGTGTCAGTGACCACACCCTCCCATCTCAGTGTAGAGAGTGTACATAGTGTCATGTTCAGAGTGTTGTGTTTCTATTGTTTCTCTATCACCCCCCCCCACACACACACACACACACACACATGTTGTAGCATCTTGTGGGATAGTGTGTGAGTGTTCACACTGACCTTGGAGATGATTCATCAGTTGGATTCTCCAGAGAATGCTGGAGGATTATGGTTTTACATTCAGCAGCCAGTAATGCCCTGATCACACTCTCCCTAGACTCACTCTCACACCATCACACTCTCCCCAGACTCACTCTCACACCATCACACTCTCCCTAGACTCACTCTCACACCATCACACTCTCCCCAGACTCACTCTCACACATCACACTCTCCCCAGACTCACTCTCACACATCACACTCTCCCTAGACTCACTCTCACACCATCACACTCTCCCCAGACTCACTCTCACACCATCACACTCTCCCTAGACTCACTCTCACACCATCACACTCTCCCCAGACTCACTCTCACACATCACACTCTCCCTAGACTCACTCTCACACCATCACACTCTCCCCAGACTCACTCTCACACCATCACACTCTCCCCAGACTCACTCTCACACCACCACACTCTCCCAAAACTCACTCTCACACCATCACACTCTTTCCTGCAACACAATGTCACACTCTCCACTCTACAGGCACCATCACCTGCTGACATACAAAGCTGTCATAATAATTTCCCTGTGAGTCAACCTCTCTCTCTCTCTCTCTCCCTCTCTCTCTCTCTCTCTCTCTTTCTGTGCGCCTCTCTCTCTCTCTCTTTCTGTGCGCCTCTCTCTCTCTCTCTCTCTCTCTCTGCTTTTCTGTCTTCATTGGCATGGTAAATAGTAGGACATTTGTTTTGCCAAAGAAGACTGATAAGAAATCAAACGCGGCTCACTGTAGTGTAGACTGTGTAGACTGTGTAGACTGTGTAGACTGGACATTGGTATTTGAATCAGGTAACAGAGCAGTGGGAGAGAAAGAAAAGTATCAGATCGCCCCCCCCCCCCCCCCCTCTGTCCTTCTCTCTCTCCTTCTTCTCACTCAGATTTTTTCTGATTTTTTCAGATCAGATTAAATGGCTTTATTGGCACAAATTGTCATTTACAGCTGCTGAAGCACTGAGCAGAATGATTATATCAAGATTAAAGTGCAAATAAAACTGAGAACATACAAGAGGAAAAGAAAATGAGATGAAAGAACCAGATAATTCCAAAATTTTCCAAATTAAATATTTTTATACAATGGTGAACACGGTCACACTGCTTACACATAATAATACATGAAAAGTGCTTTTTGAGAAACTAAAGACACTTCCAATTACAAACACACTATACATGGAGCATCACTCTATCAGTCCAGTAACACAGGAAGATGAGTGTTAAACTGGACATGGAGAGAGAGGGAGAGAAAGGGGGGGAGAGGGAGAGAGAGGGAGAGGAGGAGAGAGAGGAAGAGAAAGGGGGAGAGAGGGAGAGGGGTGAAGAGGGAGAGAAAGGGGGAGAGAGGGAGAGTGCTGGGGCTTGGGGCAGATGAGCAGAGGTAGTAGTGGTGTTTAACACTGGGTATCAGTGAGGACAGAGATGCAGATCTAGTAGAAGTAGAAGAAGCCGCTCAGACGAGACGCTGCCACAGACGAGACGCTTCTACAGACGAGACGCTGCCACAGACGAGACGCTGCCACAGACGAGACGCTGCCACAGACGAGACGCTTCCACAGACGAGACGCTGCCTCAGACGAGACGCTGCCTCAGACGAGACGCTGCCGCACTACTGCTGTAGACTTGTATATATCAACAACAACAGGACACTGTAATCATTTGGCAGCACAAATCATTTGAAAGTGTCTGATGAAGCAACAAGGAACCTTCACCCACAACAAGGATCCTTCAGCAGCTAATCACTAATCCCAAAACACTTCCTCACACTTGATGAGCAGTTGCTTAACTGTGGATTAGCCTGCAAATCATCGGACTCAGCAGACTCCTGGTGTCTGAAGAGAGGCAGGATGCACTGGTCAGTGGAGAACGTTCTAGGTCTTCTAGGACCACACCAGTTCATGTCCCACTTCCATGTCCCTTGTTCTTTCATCTTCTAGAGGAGTTCTGTTTTGCCTGGAGATGGAAAGTGTACAATCAGGGTCTGTATAACCTCAGTCCTAATGCCTCGTTTAGATGAACAACAGAGACATGAGGCATGGGAAGGCCAGGGCTGGAGCAGATGAGCTTGGAGGTTTTTCCCAGAAGGCATCGCCAGGGAAAATGTTCTTTATGAAATTGGAGAGAATAACTTTTTAGAGGGGACCACAGTCATGACCTGCATCTCTGAGGGTCAGTGTTTGTCCTCTGAGTGGGTCATGAACACATGTGGATCTTTACTGTTGAATTGCTGTGATCAGGTAATCCAGTGTTAATACAGTGTTAATACAGTGTTAATACAGTGTTAATACAGCATCTGTTCTGCAGAGATTTTACAAGACGTGTTAGTGTATCACAGACTGTGTTGACTGATTAGAGAATGTGATTAGTGTTTTAACCAATGTGGTTAAGCACAGAGAAAACTAATAAACACACACCAATAAACATACTCATGCTTGTACAAATGGACGTACTACAACACGTGCAACGTGAGGCAGAGTGTGTGTGTGTGTGTGTGAAGGGGTGTACATATAGTATATATTTCATTATTTTTTCTAAAGTTAAAGCACATACGAGTTTATTTTCTAACAGCTGAAGAACCTTCTGGAATTTCCCAGATGCATCACATCTTTGTTCCCCTTGCTGTATCCCCAGGTAACAGGATATACGTTTTTAATGAAACGCTCTTTGTTGACTTCCTGGTTATCGGCAGTAAACCTGTACATTGTTGTGAGTGATCTTTTTTTAATGAGATCATTTGTTTCTCCTGTTTAGTGATCAGTAACATTTCTGTTTTGTTGATGAAACAAATTCCTTCTATTAATGATGAATTATTTAGAATCTGTTGTTTTGAATCCATTGTAAGTGTAAGTGTTCTTCACATAAAGGTTCCATGGTGTCCTATTCTGGTACTGTAGTATACTTGTGATTGTATGGTCCCGCACAGTGGTTGTATGGTCCCGCACTGTGGTTGTGTGGTCCCGCAGCACTCTGGTTGTGTGGTCCATACTGTGGCTGTATGGTCCCGCACTGTGGTTGTATGGTCCCGCACTGTGGTTGTGTGGTCCCGCACTGTGGTCCCGCACTGTGGTCGTGTGGTCCATACTGTGGTTGTATGGTCCCGCACTGTGGTTGTGTGGTCCGTACTGTGGTTGTGTGGTTCGTACTGTGGTTGTGTGGTCCGTACTGTGGTTGTGTGGTCCGTACTGTGGTTGTGTGGTCCGTACTGTAGTTGTATGGTCCGTACTGTAGTTGTGTGGTCCGTACTGTGGTTGTGTGGTCCGTACTGTGGTTGTGTGGTCCGTACTGTGGTTGTATGGTCCGTACTGTGGTTGTGTGGTCCGTACTGTGGTTGTATGGTCCTGGCTTGTCTAGGTGTGGGTCTTATTGCTGCCTGTGGCGGAGGTGCTGGTGGGTTTCCAAGCTTCGCTTTCATCACAGGGAGCGATTGGCTCAGCACAGCAGATCTGGACAGTTCCTCCACAATTCCGTAAGGATGTCTTGATAAACCTCAAGATGGAGTTTGTCTACAGAACATATGCCCACTGGTGGGGTTTTCTATTATTAATTCTTATTAATTCTTAATTCTTTAAAAATATATATTATTTGATATTCTCTCCTTCATTATTGTCTGTATCACACTCACCAATGACTGCACCTCGGCTCTGAATGTGTGCGTGTCTGTGTGTGCGCGCGTGTGTGTGTGTGTCTGTCACTGGATTGTTCTATGTGTGTGAGCGTAACAGGTAAGAGGTGCTTACAGTTGCTGTTCTTGGTGGTCACATAGTTGCCCAGAGACTCCCTCTGCTACACGCTACCCTGCTACACGCTACCCTGCTACACGCTACCCTGCTACACGCTACCCTGCTCTCCACACCACTCCTCTGCTACACGCTACCCTGCTACACGCTACCCTGCTCTCCACACCACTCCTCTGCTACACGCTACCCTGCTACACGCTACCATGCTCTCCATGCCGCTCCTCTGCTACACGCTACCCTGCTCTCCACACCACTCCTCTGCTACACGCTACCCTGCTCTCCACACCACTCCTCTGCTACACGCTACCCTGCTACACGCTACCCTGCTACACGCTACCCTGCTCTCCATGCCGCTCCTCTGCTACACACTACCCTGCTACACGCTACCCTGCTACACGCTACCCTGCTCTCCACACCGCTCCTCTGCTACACGCTACCCTGCTCTCCACACCACTCCTCTGCTACACGCTACCCTGGTCGCCACACCGCTACCCTGTTACACGCTACCCTGCTCTCCACGCCGCTCTACTGCAAATGAATTTTGCAGGATTTATTCATTTAGCCTTTAGAGCATTAGAACCACTGTCATGACAACACGTTTGTCATTAATGTCACTGTGACCCAGTCTGGTCTCCTCAGTGTTAGACAGACATATGGATGAAAGTTTTGTTGACGGTTCACTATATTTGTCAGTGATTTTGTTTCCTGACCCTGACAGTATCGGGTGTCACAACAATATAGTGTATGTGTGTATATGTGTGTGTGTGTGTGTGTGTGTGTGTGTGTGTGTGTGTGTATGTGTGTGTGTTAGTGAGAAAGAGGGAGAATGACAGACAGGGATGGAGTGGAGGATGACATAACCATGCACAGATCTGGCATGGAGAGAGAGGGAGAGAGAGAGAGGGAGAGAGAGAGAGATGATGTAATCAATTTGAACTAAAGTTATCCTAACTTTAGAATCTGTGTGTCACATGTGGGACTAGGTGTCACCCTGTGTCAGGTCTCCCTCCCACTGAAACCTGTCACACCTCACCAGCTGAAGCCAACAGGAGGATTTGTGATTGTTCACGACATATCTGATGTTGCATTTGCAGTAGAACATTGTGTGTGTCTCAGCCCAGATAAGGTGTGTGGACCCTGATCAGGTGTGTGTGGACCCTGATCAGGTGTGTATGGACCCTGATCAGGTGTGTATGGTCCATGATCAGGTGTGTATGGTCCATGATCAGGTGTGTATGGTCCCTGATCAGGTGTGTGTGGACCCTGATCAGGTGTGTGTGGACCCTGATCAGGTGTGTATGGACCCTGATCAGGTGTGTATGGTCCATGATCAGGTGTGTATGGACCCTGATCAGGTGTGTATGGACCCTGATCAGGTGTGTATGGTCCCTGATCAGGTGTGTATGGACCCTGATCAGGTGTGTATGGACCCTGATCAGCTGTTAGTCTCTTGATGGATCATACAGGTATAAAATTCACAGATAGAGATCAACAAATCAGCGTGCAGACATCAAGTCCACATATTCACACACATGCAAACATGCACAATCCAACTGTGTGAGCACCCACACACACATTCAGCTTTAGGGTGATGTGCAACTGGGCTGAACTGGGCTGATTGGACCAGTTCTTCCTCATACCTACGTCGTATCCTTCACAGCGCACCAAACATATCCAAACTAGGGCAGGATGCCACGGTAACTCAGTACCATGGCGACAGTGCTCTCCATTCCTCCAGCAGTCTTGAAAGGATTGGGATTGGAGCGGTTTGGGATCGCAACTATGAGTGACAGCAGCAGATCCCGCCTTCCCAGGCCCTGGGGAGTGGACGAGGAGAACAGAAGGGGTGTGGAGGTTGTGCAGAGGGAAGCGTGGCGCTCAGTACTGCGCCACAGCTGTAGCCAGCAAATCTCTGGCCTGCAAGGAGAGGAGAGGGAGACAGCAGAACGCAAACAACACTTAATTACGCTCCTGTTTCTGAGTGTGTGCTCACACAGCCTGTCCCTGGAGTAGCTTAATTAATGCTAATTCTGCCCCCACACCAGGCAGGCAGCCTCTCTCTCGTTAGCAACTACTGCTCACTCTTCCTGCACGTTAGAGACGCTGGAGTGAAGTCGTGGTGTGAGTCAGAGCGTGGTGCACTCGATAACACCCAGGGGGTGTGACCGCCACGCCCACCTCCCCCGGCCCCACCCTACTGGGTGTCGGGTGCACAGTGAAGTGGTAACCACGGCAGCGAGCCGTACGTGCATAGCTGAATGACCCTGCTCTCATGAATATTCAGATGTCCATGTCTCACACACAGAACGGTGCTGTATTCTACACAACAAAGGCCTGACTTCCCGTTCTTTACTTTATTTTTTTTGACAAGGACAACAAAGTCGAATTTATGTAGGTCACGGTGTTGGTGACTGGGCTCAATTCAGGCAGAAATAAATCATTTCCAGCGCTAACTTGTAAACACGATATGGACAAAGCAGGAGAAACTCCCCGAGAGGGGGCTGTGGGGGGCGGGACGCGGCTCGCTCACACGCACTGGTGTGAAACGGCACTGGGGAGCTCGGCGTCTCAGACACACCGCGATGCCTTGACCTTTGTGTTGCCAGAGTCAACCAGGGAAAAGCAATTTCATACGTTTCCGTTCAAAGCTGAGCACAGACATGACCTCATGACCTCCGACCTTGAGTGACGTATAAATGCTCACCCCAGTCCCCCCCGTCAGCGCCTGATAAATGTCCCTACGCTCTCTTACTGAAAACCACAATTTATCCAATATCACAATATTCTCTTTACATACTTTAAAACTTAAAATGTGCTGTACAGTCTCTGTTCACAAACCTTCATCAAACCTTCCTGTTTTACTGTTTTAATGTTGTAATCAATTAAACAACCTCTTAGCAGAACCCCAATCATGGCTCACTTTTTACATGGCATGATCCAGATTAACTTTTTTATTTCCTAAGAGGATTAAGACTTTCACTTTCTGAGAGTTTTGATTAGCTTCCAAAGACCAGAAACAAGAAAAAAACGAGAGTGAAGGAGGGAGAGAGTGAAGGAGGGAGAGAGGGAGAGGAGGGAGAGAGTGAAGGAGGGAGAGAGTGAAGGAGGGAGAGAGTGAAGGAGGGAGAGAGGGAGAGGAGGGAGAGAGGGAAGGAGGGAGAGAGTGAAGGAGGGGAGAGTGAAGGAGGGAGAGAGGAGGGGAGGGAGAGAGGGAGAGGAGGGAGAGAGGGAGAGGAGGGAGAGAGAAGAAGGAGGGAGAGAGGGAGAGGAGGGAGAGGAAGGAGGAGGGAGAGAGTGAAGGAGGGAGAGAGTGAAGGAGGGAGAGGAGGGAGAGAGGGAGAGGAGAAAGAGAGGGAGAGGAGAAAGAGAGGGAGAGGAGAAAGAGAGGGGGAGGAGAAAGAGGGTAAGAACGTGACAGCAATTGTTCAGAGATTCAGGGCTAATTTCAATCAGGCATTGTTTTAGGCACCCTAAGACAGCGGGGTCTTATTGCGGAGTGATGAATGATGCAGGTCTGGCCAAACGGATGCCTGTTAGAAAAGGGTGTTGGGGAGTTGCAGCGTGCCTGCTAATGGTGGATGTGGACCTGGCAGTGCAATAGGGCTCTGGAGTGGATGTTGGGGGCCAGACAGGGCGGGTGGAGCTGGGATAATTTAGCTAACGTGGCAGGACGGTGGGGTCATTCAGCCTAATCAATCAATCTCAGCCCAATCAATCAATCTCACTCGCTGATAGAAATGATGTCATTATGGAGGACGGAAGAAGAAAATGGGGTGAAAGTGAATGATCGAACAGCTCTGGTTGGAAATGACTAATATCACACACACACACGCGCGTACGCACACACACACACACACACACACACACACACACACACACACACACGTATGCGCACGCACACACACACACACACACACACGTACACACACACTTCTTTTGTGTAATTGTAACATTTTAAAAAATGCAGTTTTTTTGCATTTAAGTTTTTGTCCTCAATAATAAGGATATTGTTTTATATGTTGAAATATTTTATTCAGTCTGTTGCCTCCACACACACACACACATATACATGCACACACACACACACACATATACATGCACACAATGCATACGGTGCATTTGTTTATGTGATTTTGTACACATGTAACACTCTTCATTATCTTTATGGATTTGGTATTTTTATATACAGAAACTGTATAATCTTAGACCTGTGAGTCAGGAGGTTAGACTGCGTTCTCAAGGGCTGAGAAACTCATTGTTTTCTTAGCTGGAGAAAATGGTAAAGTGTAACATTCAGCAGTATGATCACCTTTAAACAACAGGCCAACAGGTGGAATGATGGGGTAGACAGGGAGAAAGGTGAGGTGAGACAGGTGTGTAGAAGGGAGAGGTGAGACAGGTGTGTAGAAGGGAGGGGTGAGACAGGAGGTGTGTAGAAGGGAGAGGTGAGACAGGTGTGTAGAAGGGAGAGGTGAGACAGGTGTGTAGAAGGGAGAGGTGAGACAGGTGTGTAGAAGGGAGGGGTGAGACAGGAGGTGTGTAGAAGGGAGAGGTGAGACAGGAGGTGTATAGAAGGGAGAGGTGAGACAGGAGGTGTGTAGAAGGGAGAGGTGAGACAGGAGGTGTAGAAGGGAGAGGTGAGACAGGTGTGTAGAAGGGAGTGGTGAGACAGGAGGTGTGTAGAAGGGAGAGGTGAGACAGGTGTGTAGAAGGGAGGGGTGAGACAGGAGATGTGTAGAAGGGAGAGGTGAGACAGGAGGTGTATAGAAGGGAGAGGTGAGACAGGAGGTGTGTAGAAGGGAAAGGTGAGACAGGAGGTGTGTAGAAGGGAGGGGGGAGACAGGAGGTGTGTAGAAGGGAAAGGTGAGACAGGAGGTGTGTAGAAGGGAGGGGGGAGACAGGAGGTGTGTAGAAGGGAGAGGTGAGACAGGAGGTGTCAGACTTTATAACAAACTCTTTTAAAAACAAAAACATTTCTTGTCGTTGACACTGAATGACATGATGGATGTAAAGCTTGGTGTATGTTCAGAGCGCTGGGACAGGTAACAAACTAGAGGGCGTGGTGGACAGGAGGGGGCGTGGCCAGGTGTGACACAGTGTCTTTGTCTCCGTCCAGCATGTCCAACGGAGCACTTGCCTTGCCCGTCAATAATCGAAAAGCTTCTCAAATTCACCATATAAGTACTGCGGTTGTAAACCTCTACAATACAGTAACACACTGGTAAAGCAGAACTGCAGAAGTAAATTCACCAAGTCACACTACCTCCTCTCTCTTCCACTCAGTCTGTTCATCCTCTGCATTCTCTCTCTCTCTCGCTCTCGCTCTCTCTCTCTCTCTCTCTCTCTCTCTCTCTCTCTCTCATTCCCTGCCATCTCTCTTTCCAATCTCATTTGTGAAATTCATTTTCCTGTCACCATGATTCAGGCTCTAATTCATCCTCCATGATTTCTTGTGTCAGTCCCATAATGCTGTGCTGTCTGCTGTTCATGGTGAGCCCATTATCAGTACTGATAGGTATGGACTCTCTATCACGGGCCGGACCAGAATCCAGACCTGGGCCTGGGGGACAATCACCCTCCTCCCCTGGAGGAACCATCACACGACCCTTCCCAGCTTCCCTTTAACCTCGTCGGTTATGTCAGCTGGTGGCACATGGGGGGTGGAGGGAAGAACTGTAGACCAGATCAACACTGTCCGCCATACCAACGTTACGACAAGTTTACACTGACACTGAAGACCTTGAATTTCTGAATAAAGTTTCAAAGCTCTTAGGAAGAATGGAAGCCCAACAAGTGATAAAAAAGAAAGAAAAGAAAAGAGAAAAAAAAAAGATTGCTCATCACACCCTGACTGTAAATACGAGTGCGGAAATTCAAGGCAAAAATGGAAACTGGAAATTGGAAAAGAGAACGTCCTTCTGCTCCTGGGAACATTCCACTGCTTCTGAATGCCATGCAGAGGTCTGTGGCTGAGCAGAGGCGTTGTGAGCGTGTAGGAGGTGCATATGGTCCAGGTGGAAACAGTGTGTGTTTCTCTGAGGTAACGGATCCCACAGGTCCTCACACAGGGAGGAGTAGAACCAGCCTCAACACTCAAGTTTGCACTATACAAAACAGAGAGAGAGAGAGAACTTACCTATACCTTCAAATCTACTCTTACCTACACATTCAAACCTATGCTGTTTTTTTCTGTACAGAGAAATACAGAGAGAGGGAGGGAGGGAGGAGGGTTTCAGTACGGCCTGTAGAGAGGTTGAGGTTTGCTGGCCTGTGGACGCTGCAGGACCAAGCTGAGCTGAGTGTGTTGTGCTGGTGAGCAGGAGCGTTGGAGAGGAGCACGTGAGTCTCTGTCAGCAGGGGCTACCACACCTCAGCCCTGCCACACCTCCTTAGCCGCTCTGACGAGCCACACGGTCACTGCAGTCTTTAGCATCTCCAAATGACTCCGAAGGTTGATTTGAATCATTTTTCCAGGGATTTATCTGCACAGAAACACCCTACATCTTACGGCTTCGTGATGGAGACCCTAAACGTGCTGTGAAGGCGGCAGCAGACTGTAGACTGATGCTGTTGCTTTCTGAAGTTGGCAGTGGCAAATGAGGTGTGAGAAGAAGGCGGTTTGGGTGTCTACATGTCTGTCTGTACTAAACCTGTCTGTCTGTCCTGTGGAAAAGCCTCGCAGATAAACTGCACAAGCTGAATAGTGCGAGTTTGCAAAAAAGGTTCATCTGGGAAACGATCTGTCATCTGTAGAGGTAACATTGTGCAGTCCTGTCAACGATGCCATGCTGTGTGTGTGAGGCCACGTGTGTGTGAGACCACGTGTGTGAGACTGTATGTGTGTGTGTATGTAACTGTGTGTGAAATTACATGCATAAGACATGTGTTTTTGTGTGTGAGACCATGTGTGTAGCAGGGTATTTCAGACTTCAGTGCCCTCCTCCTGTAAACCCTGCCCACTCCTCCTGCCCACTTTTTCTCTACAAACCCTGCCCACCTCCTGTAAACCCTGCCCACCTCTGTAAACCCTGCCCTCCCCCTGTAAACCCTGCCCTCCTCCTGTAAACCCTGCCCACTCCTCCTGCCCACTTTTTCTCTACAAACCCTGCCCACCTCCTGTAAACCCTGCCCACCTCCTGTAAACCCTGCCCACCTCCTGTAAACCCTGCCCTCCTTCTGTAAACCCTGCTCACCTCCTGTAAACCCTGCCCACTCCTCCTGCCCACTTTTTCTCTACAAACCCTGCCCACCTCCTGTAAACCCTGCCCACCTCCTGTAAACCCTGCCCACCTCCTGTAAACCCTGCCCACCTCCTGTAAACCCTGCCCTCCTCCTGTAAACCCTGCCCACTCCTCCTGTAAACCCTGCCCACTCCTCCTGTAAACCCTGCCCTCCTCCTGTAAACCCTGCCCACCTCCTGTAAACCCTGCCCTCCTCCTGTAAACCCTGCCCACCTCCTGTAAACCCTGCCCTCCTCCTGTAAACCCTGCCCACTCCTCCTGTAAACCCTGCCCACCTCCTGTAAACCCTGCCCTCCTCCTGTAAACCCTGCCCACCTCCTGTAAACCCTGCCCTCCTCCTGTAAACCCTGCCCACCTCCTGTAAACCCTGCCCTCCTCCTGTAAACCCTGCCCACCTCCTGTAAACCCTGCCCTCCTCCTGTAAACCCTGCCCTCCTCCTGTAAACCCTGCCCACTCCTCCTGTAAACCCTGCCCTCCCTCCTGTAAACCCTGCCCACTCCTCCTGTAAACCCTGCCCACTCCTCCTGTAAACCCTGCCCACTCCTCCTGTAAACCCTGCCCTCCTCCTGTAAACACACCCCTCCCTGCTCGCCCCCCTCTCCCCAGCCCAGAACCCATCATTTCTGCAGTCGTCTATGTGAATGTGCACTGTGTGAATCCAGCCAGTCCTGTGCAGTGGTGCAGAAGCAGGACGCCCCCTGCTGGGCCACAGGTGCATCACTTCCATTTGAGCCTCGTGCTCCTTTAATTTGATTGTTCAAGCCCAGCATCTCCTGTGGTGGAAGACAGTGCTGCCTGGCGAGGGAGGTGCCCTCACCTTTGATGTGCAATCCCAGCCAGCTCTTTATGAAGCAATATGCCCGTCTCTCTGAAGTCTCTGTTGTTTTCTTTGAACATAAATTAACACTTGCTCTCTGGGTCCTGCTATGAATAATGCATGGCACTGCAATAACTCACTCTAATGAAGCAACACTGTTTTACACAATTAGGATTTGTTGAAGCAAAATCCTGAGTAGCTGCATTTTTTGAGTGGATCACGTTTCTGGAATGAATGTATGACATGCAGTACATTACAGTACTTGGGTGGTAATGGGTGGTGTTGGGGGGTGTTGGGTGTTTGAGAGTGTTGGGTGGTGTTGGGGTGTTGGAGAGTGTTGGGGGGTGTTGGGAGTGTTGGAGAGTGTGATGTGCTGAAGGGTGTTGCGGGTGTTTGAGAGTGTTGGGTGGTGTTGGGGTGTTGGAGAGTGTTGCGGGTGTTGGGGTGTTGGAGAGTGTTGGGGTTGGGGGTGTTGGAGAGTGTTGGGGTGTTGGAGAGTGTTGGGGTGTTGGAGAGTGTTGGGGTGTTGGAGAGTGTTGGAGAGTGTTGGGGTGTTGGAGAGTGTTGGAGAGTGTTGGGGTGTTGGAGAGTGTTGGGGTGTTGGGGTGTTGGAGAGTGTTGGGGGTGTTGGAGAGTGTTGGGGTGTTGGGGTGTTGGAGAGTGTTGGGGGGTGTTGGAGAGTGTTGGGGTGTTGGAGAGTGTTGGGGTGTTGGAGAGTGTTGGGGTGTTGGAGAGTGTTGGAGTGTTGGGGTGTTGGGGTGTTGGAGAGTGTTGGGGGGTGTTGGAGAGTGTTGGGGTGTTGGAGAGTGTTGGAGAGTGTTGGGGGGTGTTGGAGAGTGTTGGGGTGTTGGGGTGTTGGAGAGTGTTGGAGAGTGTGATGTGCTGAAGGGTGTTGGAGAGTGTGATGTGCTGAAGGGTGTTGGAGAGTGTTGGGTGGTGTTGGGAGTGTTGGGGGGTGTTGGGAGTGTTGGGGGGTGTTGGGGTGTTGGGAGTGTTGGGGTGTTTGAGAGTGTTGGTTGTGTTGTAGAGTGTTGGGGGTGTTGGGGTATTGGAGAGTGTTGTGGATGTTGGAGAGTGTGATGTGCTGAAGGGTGTTGTAGAGTGTTGGGAGTGTTGGGGTGTTTGAGAGTGTTGGGGTGTTGTAGAGTGTTGGGGTGTTGGAGAGTGTTGGGAGTGTTGGGGTGTTTGAGAGTGTTGGGGTGTTGTAGAGTGTTGGGGTGTTGGAGAGTGTTGCGGGTGTTGGTTGTGTTGTAGAGTGTTGGGGGTGTTGGGGTGTTGGAGAGTGTTGTGGATGTTGGAGAGTGTTGGAGAGTGTTGGGGGTGTTGGGGTGATTGTGCTGGGCAGTGTTGTGTTGTCGGAGAGCCTCTTTCCCGGTAACCAAACGTTCTGCTTGGTGTGTGTGTGTCTAAGAGGCTGTGCACTGTGTATTCAACGTGGGAAGTGACGTTCTGTGCTTTTCTTTCTCTAGTAGTCCAGGGTGAGTTCAGCACGTTAGGGAGTGTGTCCTGCTGTTCTGTAGTCAGGTGACAGCACTGTGGTTGTGTGTGTCCACAGACGGAGCGCTGGGTCCGCGGGGACTGGTGGAGGCCACGGAGATGTGCACGCAGGAGTGTCTGGTGCTCGGACACTCCGACAACTGCTGGATGCCTCCGGGTCTGGGCTCCTTCTCCTCGCCCAAGTCACCCGTCGCCTCCTACGGGGGCCAGAAGGAGTGGCCCAAAGACAAACTGCTGAACGGCCACGCCCTGAGGCGGGGCTGGGGGGCGGAGCGTGCCGGCCAGGAGCAGTTCGCCGACAGGAAGCCGTTCGCCGCTTCTGAGGGACACTTTGGGGGCGGTGCAGGTGTGCACATGGCCGACATCCCGCTGGCCAACCTGAGGTCCTACCACGCCACCTCCGGCCCCGACAGCCCAAAGGAACAGCAGCTCTAGGGGCAAGCTCTGTGTTTCCTTGGTAACCACCCCAGAAACTCTTTACTCTGGTTCTGTTTTTGCCCCCCTCCCTCTTTCTGCCCTGTCCTTGCGTTGATGATGCTAGCGCTGTGTGTTAGTGACCTGTAGTGAGTAGACCACTAGACTTACAAGCTTGCGCAGGACCAGTGTATACACTTATACAGTTATACAGTTACTATGCGGACTCGCTCGACACATCTACAGATTGTCATTCTGAAGACTCCACACTTTCTTTAAATGTTTTTGGATTTGTTAAAAATTCTCATATACAGAAAACACATGTGCACTTCACTTAGAATGGAAACTGCAAACATTCATGAGAGAGAGAGAGTAAAATACGTACAATAGGACGACCCTTATGTATACCAATTTAAAAAATGATATTACAACTGACCAATATACAGTATACAAATATTGTGATGTGGTTGTTGTTGAGCTGTTTTGGGACTATATTAATCTACACCATCAAAGAAAAATGGGATTCACAGTTGAGAAAGCATTGTGCTAATACACTGTTAGTGGATACCTTGTTTATTGTGTCATTGTTGGCGTGTTTGTAAATATAACTTAATACTAACCAATTTTATGTACTTGTAATAATCACACTAGACCGGTGATCACGGCAGTTGTGTGGTGTTGTTTACCATAAAGCAGGGGTCGTTTTTATGGAAGGGAGGGGAGGGTTCATATCTTCGGTTCATGTTCTTTGGAACGAGACACATGGAGCAGGAGTATCACTCCTCACACACACACACTCACACACACACACACACACACACACACACATTCCCTCTCAATAGCCAAATAGAGACAAAACACAAGTCTGTGGATAATACACAATATTCTTTGGTTATTTACATTGACCGAACAAACCTGGCAAACTTATTTTTTCAAAAGTATTTTGTATTATTGATGTAAACACTCAATTTATACTTACTGAAATGAAAACTTGATGTCTTTTCCTTGAGAAAAAAACCCACCATGTTAATTCAACAGCAATATATTTGTAAATGGCTAAATGTTTTATTTCAGTATCGGTCATTATTGTAATGTTAAATTGAAACTGTGCTTTAAACTGGAAATAGTCCTTGCAATCTTGAAAACCAATGTTATCTCATATTGCCCTTACGCCAGTTGTGCCCCCCTCAGAGGGGCGAGTGTAGGTTTGGATTTCATGTACCGTGCCTTCATAACACACCCTACATCGTCCAGCAAGAGCTGATGCTACGTCTGCAGTGTGAGCAGCAGAAGCTCCAAGTGTACAGTGGGACACTGTGGCTGGTTCTGCTCACACCATCATCCTGGAAAAAGACGAACTGACCAGACAAAACAAACAAATGAAAAACAAACTTAAAAAAAATACTGAAAAAAGAAAACATGGTCGCCGCTGCATGTAAACAAAAATAATTGGATTGTTTGTTTTTTTTGGGGGGGTTGTTTTCTGTTTGTTTTTGTTGTTGTTGTTTTTTTCCTGCGTTTGAGGTGTCCCCCCCCACCGTTTGAGGTGAACCGTTTGAGGTGCCCCCCCCACCGTTTGAGGTGTCGTCGTCGTCCCCCCTCCACCGTTTGAGGTGCCCCCCCCGGCATGGCACACAGGTACAGCATGCTCTACATGCTCCACTACTGCAGCTTTAAATACTTCATTATTTCTTACCAGGTTTTTTGATTAAGTTTAAGATGATTACTTTGTACATGGTGAAGTTGTTCATTTTGTATAGCACTTCCATGTTTTCTGTTACAATACAAAAAGAGAAAACAGAAGAGCCCCTGGTCTCGGGGCTGAGGGAAGGTGGGGTCTGCTTTAAGCTGTGTGTTCGTCGGTTGTAGGGATGTTTGCCATCATAGATATTTAAACAGTTACCCCTTGTTACTGCTCTACAGGTAAACAGCTATTGCAATAAATGTTTTACATTCGTGCATGTCTTTGCAGTTTTACCTTCGTCTGAGCAGAGTGAACTTACTCGTGGTATTTAACTTCCGCAGTCGGCTCATTTCAGCCTGTGTGTAACAGCAGAGTGTCATTGCCTTATTTATCCCCCATGAAGCATTTGTGCTTGACCTTCCTGTTTGTGAGGGTGTCTCTGTCTCATTTCTGTTTAGTAGGACTATGTAGCACTCAGAAGTAAGTTGCAGGTATGTGGAACTCAGGGCGACCCTGCAGCTACTGGATCCCCCAATGGATCCCCTACTGGGTCCTCTACTGGATCCCCTACTGGGTCCTCTACTGGATCCCCTAATGGATCCTCTACTGGGTCATCTATTGGGTCATCTATTGGGCCCACTATTGGGTCTTCAACTGGATTTTCTACTGGGTCTTCCACTGTGTCCTGTATTGAGTCTTTTACTGGATCCCCTACTGGGTCCTCTGCTGGGTCTTCTTCTTCTGGGTCTCCTGTATTGAGTCTTTTACTGGATCCTCTACTGGGTCCTCTGCTGGGTCCTCTACTGGGGTTCTCTGCTGGGTCCTCTACTGGGTCCTCTACTGGGGTTCTCTGCTGGGTCCTCTACTGGGGTCCTCTACTGGGTCCTCTACTGGGTCCTCTACTGGGGTTCTCTGCTGGGTCCTCTACTGGGGTCCTCTACTGGGTCCTATACTGGGGTCCTCTACTGGGTCCTCTACTGGGGTTCTCTCTGCAGCTCGTCCCCCTGTCAGCCAGACGGAGGCTCCCTTCTTCACGCTAAGTAAGACAGGGTGAGCTAATTTATATAGCATGTTTATTTTATACACAGATGTCATTTAAACTGCTTTACAAGAACACAAGTTCATATACACAGACCACATGTTATGAGTTAACCATAAAAAATGTTTTGTTTTACTTTGATACGTAATGACTGGAATATTAGATGATAAATTATGCCACACCCACCATCCCCCCCACCACCCCCAAAAAAACAACTTTATTTTAGTTTAAAAGAAATTCTCTCCAGTTTTGTGGCTGCAGTGTTTCCTAAGCAACAGCAAGACATCCATTGACATCTGTAATTGGTGTGGTCTCCCTGATCCAGCCAAACAGAATATGCACTAATGGGTTGGGGGTCAGTATGATTTACTTGATTTGGCCAATCACAATGTGCTGTAATGGGTCGGGGGGCTGGTATGGTCTCACAGTTCCAGCCAATCAGAATGTGCTGTAATGGATCGGGCGGCTGGTATGGTCTCACAGTTCCAGCCAATCACAATGTGCTGTAATGGATCGGGCGGCTGGTATGGTCTCACAGTTCCAGCCAATCAGAATGTGCTGTAATGGATCGGGCGGCTGGTATGGTCTCACAGTTCCAGCCAATCAGAATGTGCTGTAATGGATCGGGCGGCTGGTATGGTCTCACAGTTCCAGCCAATCAGAATGTGCTGTAATGGATCGGGCGGCTGGTATGGTCTCACAGTTCCAGCCAATCAGAATGTGCTGTAATGGATCGGGCGGCTGGTATGGTCTCCCTGCTGTATCTACTCAGATTCTGTAGGACCCGCTTGGCTGCAGCTCTCCCGTTAATGATCAGACCCTCCGTGACACGTCGCAGCAGAGGAATGTGTGCGGGATGCGTCTCGCAGGGTCGCAGGCGCTCAGGACTGTCTCGTCTCTCCTGTCTTGGTTGCCCAAACTGCAGGCACAGCAGCCTGAAGCCTTTCAGTCCCCTCTGTGTTTCTGTCAGCTGGGCGTGTTTGTCGAGCCTCTCTGCCCAGTCCAGGCCCCTGTGTTCTCTGCCCAGTCCAGGCCCCTGTGCTCTCTGCCCAGTCCAGGCCCCTGTGTTCTCTGCCCAGTCCAGGCCCCTGTGCTCTCTGCCCAGTCCAGGCCCCTGTGCTCTCTGCCCAGTCCAGCTCTGGTCCTGACGCTCAGTAATGAAGGGCCAACTCCACACCCCAGCAGTCAGAGTAATTATATTCCTTACTCTTTTCTTTTCTTTTCGTCTCTCTCTGGATTCCTCCCACCCCTCTATTGATATGTTTATCCATCCTCCCCAATGGACCTGTTTAAATTCGCATTTTCCACGCTAGCTATCGACTTGGGCAAGAATAGCTTCTGAAAAGCTTCAAAGCTAATTGCCTTGGAAGTGCAGAGGGGAGTGAATTAGTATCACATGGCAAGAAGGGAAGGAAACTTCCCAGTCGTCACTCTGTGTCACCCTCATGGCTGCCAAGGACTAGAAGGGGACGTGCCCGTCTACACGTCTGAGCCGCCTGCAGACACAAGGACCTGCTGTTTCCGTGCCATGTCCCATAACCAAACACAAGTTAATCACTAACGTCCCATTGGATGGAGAAGTCTGTTGCTTCTGTGTCTGTTGGCTACATTACAGTAAAGAAAAATAGCTGTACTTTAAACAAGAGCTTGTAATCACTGGGTTTGTAGTTGATGCCATGATAGCAACTTTGCATAGTAGGCAACATGGCACATGGGGTTGTAGGTCTAAGAGCAACTCAGCAGGGGAAGCAGATGTTCCTGAGGTTCAGCACATTACTGATCCACTGAACGGTAATATCACAAACACCACGTGAAGCCCTTGATGAACACCTGCCAAAGTCTTTATTGTGTTACTGTCAGTGTGCTCCTCCCTCCTCATACAGGAACCATCAACGCAGACGACACTAACTCGGTCGGCGAGGAGACAGTTCACTCTGCATCTCCAGAGCTGTGGCTAACGTTCTCGCTGCACTGCTAATACACAGCAGACTGAGCTCTCCCCGAGATGAGCAGATGGTGAGGATCGCAGATACAGGGGGATTCTTTATGTGATCCAGGCCCCATTTATTCCCGCTCTAATTGTACTTGTTCATTCGTACTCTGTGAGCCCCCGAGCATTCTGGACCCACATATCCTCCTGCCAAAGATGGCCATAATAGTCTAATCAATTGGCCCTGCCCTCTGAATCCTTTTTATACGCTAATCTCTTCAAGAGGAGCGTTAAATAGCATCCCAGGTGAACAACGTAGCCAAATATATATTCAGCGTAACTCTGCTGTGGTTGGCAAAGCGGGTGTGGTTTCTGCTGGGACTTGGCACGCTGGTGCCCCTCGCAGGGTAGACGTGCTCCTCTCGTCTCGCTGCTCCTGCGCTTGTCTGAGTGCCAGGCGTCTGCTGGCGACGGAGGGTCGTCAGACGCACGGCTTCACGTGTCTCCCGCCAGCGTGCTGATTGCGTGGGGATCTGAGCTCTTTCGTCTCCCGGCCTGGCGTCCACAGCTGTGAACCTCCACCCTCTCCATCACACGTCTTAATTGGATATACACCTGTATTCCACTTAAGACCACTTGCTGTTTCATGGGTTTAATGCAGTAATGATGAGGCACAAATAAAGTCCTTGACCATGATTGTAATCTCCAGCACACCACTTCAGGATTCAGAACAAGTAATAAGACTTAATTACTCTATGAATGCTGACCTCACACAAAGACTCACGCCCCAACAGTGTCTTCTGCCACAAAGTTTTTAGTGTCTTATGAGTCAGGCAGACAGAGCAAACCTCTGATTAACTAGAGAACCTTTTTTTTTTATCAACAGACATTATCATAATCATACACTCGTACACTACACACTGACCTGACGGGCGTGTCCAAGGGCGTGTCCAGGGGCGTGTCCAGCGGCTGACAGGTTGCTGTGTAGGAGGGGAACTTCTGTCAAGTCATCTAATCAGGCAAAGACACTAAACAAACATCCAACAAAATATGGACAAATGAAAGATGAAAATGCAGAGATGGATGCAGAATGAGTCCGTAGGTCTCTGCCATAGACCAGACATCCTCTTTGCTACGGTAACTACGGTAACCGTGCGCCAGCCGAACTCTTTCATCAGTTTTCATCTTCCTTTCCTCTCAGCCATGTTGATGGTTAAGCACTGAACACCCAGGATCCTCTCAGCCATGTTGATGGTTAAGCACTGAACACCCAGGATCCTCTCAGCCATGTTGATGGTTAAGCACTGAACACGCAGGATCCTCTCAGCCATGTTGATGGTTAAGCACTGAACACCCAGGATCCTCTCAGCCATGTTGATGGTTAAGCGCTGAACACCCAGGATCCTCTCAGCCATGTTGATGGTTAAGCACTGAACACCCAGGATCCTCTCAGCCATGTTGATGGTTAAGCACTGAACACCCAGGATCCTCTCAGCCATGTTGATGGTTAAGCACTGAACACCCAGGATCCTCTCAGCCATGTTGATGGTTAAGCACTGAACACCCAGGATCCTCTCAGCCATGTTGATGGTTAAGCACTGAACACCCAGGATCCTCTCAGCCATGTTGATGGTTAAGCACTGAACACCCAGGATCCTCTCAGCCATGTTGATGGTTAAGCGCTGAACACCTGAACAGGGATCCTCTCAGCCATGTTGATGGTTAAGCACTGAACACCCAGGATCCTCTCAGCCATGTTGATGGTTAAGCACTGAACACCCAGGATCCTCTCAGCCATGTTGATGGTTAAGCACTGAACACCCAGGATCCTCTCAGCCATGTTGATGGTTAAGCACTGAACACCCAGGATCCTCTCAGCCATGTTGATGGTTAAGCACTGAACACCCAGGATCCTCTCAGCCATGTTGATGGTTAAGCACTGAACACCCAGGATCCTCTCAGCCATGTTGATGGTTAAGCACTGAACACCGAGGATCCTCTCAGCCATGTTGATGGTTAAGCACTGAACACGCAGGATCCTCTCAGCCATGTTGATGGTTAAGCGCTGAACACCCAGGATCCTCTCAGCCAAGTTGATGGTTAAAGCTGAACACCCAGGATCCTCTCAGCCATGTTGATGGTTAAGCACTGAACACCCAGGATCCTCTCAGCCATGTTGATGGTTAAGCACTGAACACCCAGGATCCTCTCAGCCATGTTGATGGTTAAGCACTGAACACCCAGGATCCTCTCAGCCATGTTGATGGTTAAGCACTGAACACCCAGGATCCTCTCAGCCATGTTGATGGTTAAGCACTGAACACCCAGGATCCTCTCAGCCATGTTGATGGTTAAGCACTGAACACCGAGGATCCTCTCAGCCATGTTGATGGTTAAGCACTGAACACCGAGGATCCTCTCAGCCATGTTGATGGTTAAGCACTGAACACCGAGGATCCTCTCAGCATCATCAACACAGTGAGGATCCTCTCAGCATCATCAACACAGGCCTTGCGTAAGTAACGAGCCTCCACCTGGAGCAGACACGCCTCCCCACGCCTCCCCCACACCTCCCCACACCTCCCCACGCCTCCCCACACCTCCCCACACCTCCCCACGCCTCCCCACACCTCCCCACACCCCCCCACACCTCCCCACACCTCCCCACTCCTCCCGACACCTTCCACACCTCCCCACACCTCCCACCTTCACACACCTCCCCACACCTCCCCACGCCTTCACACACCTCCCCACACCTCCCCCACACGCCTCCCCACACGCCTCCCCACACCTCCCCACGCCTCCCCACGCCTCCCCACACCTCCCCACGCCTCCCCACACCTCCCCACACCTCCCCACACACCTCCCCACACCTCCCCACGCCTCCCACACCTCCCCACGCCTTCACACACCTCCCCACACCTCCCCACACCTCCCCACGCCTTCACACACCTCCCCACCTTCTCCCCACACCTCCCCACGCCTCACACACCTCCCCACACCTCCCCACACCTTCACACCCCTCCCCACCTCCCCCACACCTCCCCACACCTCCCCACACCTTCACACACCTCCCCACACCTCCCCACGCCTTCACACACCTCCCCACACCTCCCCACGCCTTCACACACCTCCCCACACCTCCCCACACCTCCCCACACCTCCCCACACCTCCCCACACCTCCCCACGCCTTCACACACCTCCCCACACCTCCCCACGCCTCCCCACACCTCCCCACACCTCCCCACACACCTCCCCACACCTCCCCACACCTCCCCACACCTCCCCACGCCTCCCCACACCTCCCCACACCTCCCCACGCCTTCACACACCTCCCCACGCCTTCACACACCTCCCCACGCCTTCACACACCTCCCCACACCTCCCCACCCCTTCCCACACCCTCCCCACACCTCCCCACACCTCCCCACACCTCCCCACACCTCCCCACGCCTCCCCACACCTCCCCACACCTCCCCACGCCTTCACACACCTCCCCACACCTCCCCACGCCTTCACACACCTCCCCACACCTCCCCACGCCTTCACACACCTCCCCACACCTCCCCACGCCTTCACACACCTCCCCACACCTCCCCACACCTCCCCCCTTCACACACCTCCCCACACCTCCCCACGCCTTCACACACCTCCCCACACCTCCCCACTCCCCACGCCTTCACACACCTCCCCACACCTCCCCACGCCTTCACACACCTCCCCACGCCTTCACACACCTCCCCACACCTCCCCACACCTTCACACACCTTCACACACCTCCCCACACCTCCCCACGCCTTCACACACCTCCCCACACCTCCCCACCCTCCCCACGCCTTCACACACCTCCCCACACGTGGGGCTGTTTGCCATTTCGGACGCTGCAGACTACAATAAGAATTTGCAAATGGGAAGAGTGATGAGGTGTCTGACTGTAGCATCGTTCCCGTGACAATGACACACTCTCCACCTGCTCCAAGACGGACAGACACAGCAGATCCAGATCCCCTGTTTATCCTCCATGCCTGATTTTCAGAGATAATATCACCCCACCTGTGGTGCCTCGGTGCGCAGCCAGCATTCAGAAAAGCAGAGTGTTTTACAAATAAGCTCCAGAGGTCAGAGGGTCACTGTCTTCTACCTTGTAGTATGTGGTGTCAATTTAGCTACACTAGTCAGCTGGTGCTTGTCAGCACGGACACTCTGCTGAATCCAGATATTAATGTACATGTATGTTTGCGCAAGGTTGTGTGTGCGTGGGTGTGTGTGCGTGCGCACGGGTGTGCACGTGTGTGCAGGGGTGCACGGGTGTGCACGGGTGTGCACGCGGTGGTGTGCACGTGTGCGTGGGTGTGTGCACGTGGGTGTGTGCGCGTGGGGGTGTGTGTGCGTGGGTGTGTGCGCGCAGGGTGTGTGCACGCCAATGCGTGGGTGTGTGCACGTGTGCGTGGGTGTGTGCGTGTGTGGGTGTGTGCACGTGTGCGTGCACGTGTGCGTGTGTGTGTGTGTGTGCATGGGTGTGTGCACGTGTGTGTGGGTGTGTGCATGGGTGTGTGCGTGGGTGTGTGCACGTGTGCATGGGTCTGCACGTGTGCATGGAGAGATTAATCCTTAAGGATGGGGAGACTTCCCATCATGAGGCTGATCAAACATCCTGGGACTGGTGAACCTGGCTGATCTCAGGTCAGCAGAGGAGACAGGTCAACACTGGACTGGGGCGTCTCTAAATGACCTGGGACAGTCGACCTGTCTCTTTCTCTCAGCCTTTATTTTATTTTATTGTGGTGTTTTTTATTGATTCCAAGGCAACCACGAGGGTGACACACTGAGACTGATCAAACTGCCTCTCCTGTTGTGGCACTGAGAGGTCCTGGTATTTACCAGAGCACAGCAGACGAAACCTTGATCTGGATCTGCCATTCAGATTCAGATCTATTGCAGACTGTCGATTTGTCCTTCAAATGGATCTTCAACCGATTATGCTGTTCCTTAGCACTCTGAGATAACGGAGTTCATTCTTACTTGGGGTTTTATAAAACATATTTTATACTTCAGCTTTGACCAAATTTGCCAAAAATGTTTTCATTCATCAATTAAAATAATTTCTAAGTAATTAAAGAATGACTCATAAGGAAAGAAAGGTTTCAACATTGGATAAACGTTGAATCCTTTTTCAAACTCTCCTCAAAGGGTGAAGAATACCTGTCAAATACTCAAAGACATTACCTGATGAGTAAAAACCAGCCTGATGGAAAATGGCAGGAAGATGATTCATACACACAGTACGATGATTCATACACACAGTACGATGATTCATACACACAGTATGATGATTCATACACACAGAATGATGATTCAGTGAAATGACTGTATATTCAGCATCTAAACAAGTCTTTTCTCACCATGATATGCCCCTCACTGTCAGCAGTGCAATTGAAATCAGAATGACATTCTGAGCCACAGATGTACAAAACACACCTTGTCACTTCACCTTTTCCACTGAATTAAAATGGAATTAGTGGTAATTGTCACGACTTCAGGGATTCTATTATTTCGCAGGAAGCCTTTATAACACCTGAAAGACTCGTCAGAAAAAAGAGACTCCCATTAAAATTCCCACATAATGTAGTGCTGCTAAAATAAAGAGATTTTTACACGTTTTTGCACTAAATAATTGGACAGGGATCTGTAGCAGTTTCCCTCTAACAGGTGATTCAGTGTAGATTGATATATTAAGCTCCGTTTGCTTTGCTAGGCACAGAACACAGAGTGGCCATTAATTACCCACCCAGGAGGGTCTACGAATCTGAAATGTTTAAATGTGCACAGTGCCAGGTAGCGAACATAAAAATTACAAGAAGAAATTAAGAAATAGAGTATGAGTGGTTACCCAGTGTAATGTAGGCTGTAATGAAGAATAGGCCTCCCCACGTAGCGCTCTCTCTTTACACATCACACCTGAGGGATCACAACAGCTGCTGTCACCAGCACGTAATCGCACGTGCACCTCATGAAGCATGAGGAGATGTTTCTGGGTGAACGTACAAAATCTTGACACTCGAGAGACTTAAGGCTAAACTCTAATCCAAAGAGAATGAAACGAATGCTTTTGTAACAAAGCGTCTCTACTGGATGTGCGGAAATCTGCTCACAGCCTTAAGGCAGTAGGATCATGGCTGTAATGTACGACCCAGCGAATAACACTGACACTTCACGACAGATCAAACAAACCAGGCTGGTGCAAACATGACACTAACATGACACTAACACAGCCTCATTACACCGGAGATATGAGCTCATTTACAACAGTGATTACACACAGCCTGCACAGACTTTGGCTGACTACTACACCACTACACCACTACAGACCTACACCACTACAGCTACAGAATCACCAAAACAGGCCTCCTCTACAGACTATGACCACTACACCACTACAGCTGCCCTGGAAACACCACTACACCACTACAGCTCTACAGACTACTACACCACTACACTACTACAGCTCTACAGACTACTACACTACTACAGACTACTACACCACTACACCACTACAGACTACTACACCACTACACCACTACCCCACTACAGCACTACAGACTACTACACCACTACAGCTCTACAGACTACTACACCACTACAGCTCTACAGACTACTACACCACTACAGCTCTACAGACTACTACACCACTACAGCCACTACAGACTACTACACCACTACACACTACTACACTACACCACTACAGACTACTACTACACCACTACACCACTACAGACTACTACACCACTACAGCTCTACAGACTACTACACCACTACACCACTACAGCTCTACAGACTACTACACCACTACACCACTACAGCTCTACAGACTACTACACCACTACACCACTACACTACTACACACTACTACACCACTACAGACTACTACACCACTACACCACTACAGACTACTACACCACTACACCACTACAGACTACTACACCACTACAGACTACTACACCACTACACACTACTCTACAGACTACTACACCACTACAGCTCTACAGACTACTACACCACTACACCACTACAGACTACTACACCACTACACTACTACAGCTCTACTACTACACCACTACAGACTACACCACTACAGACTACTACACCACTACACCACTACAGACTACTACACCACTACAGCTCTACAGACTACTACACCACTACAGCTCTACAGACTACTACACCACTACAGACTACTACAGACTACTACACCACTACACCACTACAGCTCTACAGACTACACCACTACAGACTACTACACCACTACACCACTACAGCTCTACAGACTACTACACCACTACACCACTACAGACTACACCACTACAGCTCTACAGACTACTACACCACTACACCACTACAGCTCTACAGACTACTACACCACTACAGCTCTACAGACTACTACACCACTACAGCTCTACAGACTACTACACCACTACACCACTACAGCTCTACAGACTACTACACCACTACACCACTACAGCTCTACAGACTACTACACCACTGCACTACTACACTACAACACCACTGCACTACTACACTACTACAGCTTTACAGAGACCACTACACCACTGCACTACTACACTACAACACCACTGCACTACTACACTACAACACCACTGCACTACTACACTACTACAGCTTTACAGAGACCACTGCACTACTGCACTACTACACTACTACAGCTTTACAGAGACTACTGCACTACTACACTACTACAGCTTTACAGAGACCCCTCACAGTCATAATGGCGGGGCAGGAGTAGACCTGAAGACGGGCAGATTCAGGACTGGCCATGCTGTGTGCTTGTTCAGTGTCCCTCAGCGTCCCTCAGCGTCCTCATATTAAACACTAGCACAGAAATAATGTCCGTGATGAAAGAGCGTCACTGTGGTGTGAGGTTTCTTTTAATAGCGTAAAATGGAAATGCTAATTTCAGAAGATTTAAAGATGAATTTAAGAATGACTTAAATGCATTTCGAGAATCGCGGTGGGGGGGTGAGCTCACGGGGGGGAGGGTGAGCTCATGGTGGGGGGGTGAGCTCACGGGGGTGAGCTCATGGTGGGGGGTGAGCTCACGGTGGGGGGTGAGCTCACGGGGGGTGGGTGAACTCACGGGGGGGTGAGGGTGAGCTCATGGTGGGGGGGTGAGCTCACGGGGGGGTGAGCTCATGGTGGGGGGGTGAGCTCACGGGGGGGTGAACTCACGGGGGGGGGGTGAACTCACGGGGGGGGGGGGTGAGCTCATGGTGGGGGGTGAACTCACGGGGGGGGTGAGGGGTGAGCTCATGGTGGGGGGTGAACTCACACGGGGGGGTGAGGGTGAGCTCATGGTGGGGGGGTGAACTCACGGGGGGGGGGTGAGCTCATGGTGGGGGGGGTGAGCTCACGGGGGGGGGGTGAACTCACGGGGGGGGGTGAACTCACTTGGGGGGATTTATTCTTTTGTTCGTGTCCTCTTTAGTGTGTCACGTTCACACTGTTAGAACTAAAAACACTACAGAAGCAGAATCAGAGGAGATGATGAGTTTCATTATTCCAAACCACAGTGCACAACATGTCTGTGCAATGCATGTGTATTAGAATTGGAAAAAGACTATTACAACTAAATACATGACGGCCTCATGTATCACCTTTACCAGCTTAATATTATAGTAGAGGCTCTAAATTCATCAGCATCTTCAGATATTTTCAGTCTTTGTAACTTCACTTCAAAATTCGGCAGATAGCTCTTCAAACTTTTTCTCCAATTGAAATCCTTTTAAGTTAACAGAATTAACACGGTGCTAGTGTTTTTAAAAGCATATAAGACTTTCATGGTATTCCGTTTGATTCTGGTGCCTCGTGTGATGGTGGATCTGAATCTCCCGGGATGGAGATAAAGCGTTGGACTGCGGGTAAGATGTGTGATGCATGTGACGATTGCTTAGAGTGTCTCACGTCACTCAGGCAGTTTTAAATAAACATAAATAGATTTGGGACAGTTCTACGGTTCTACAGTTACTACAGTTCTACGGTTACTACAGTTACTACAGTTCTACAGTTACTAGAGTTCTACGGTTCTACAGTTACTAGAGTTCTACAGTTACTACAGTTCTACGGTTCTACAGTTACTACGGTTACTACAGTTACTACAGTTACTACAGTTCTACAGTTACTACAGTTACTACAGTTCTACAGTTACTACACATGTACAACTCCAGCAATTCATGCAGATCCAATCAGACTGTCTGTCCTGCACTGGGGCAGAAATAGTGCTGAACTGGGCAGCAGGGCAGGTTTACACTACTCCCCACACCTGCCCCACACCTGCCTCACTGCTCCCCACACTTCCCTCACTGCTCCCCACAGCTGCCCCACACCTGCCTCACTGCTCCCCACACTTGCCTCACTGCTCCCCACAGCTACCCCACACCTCCCTCACTGCTCCCCACAGCTACCCCACACCTCCCTCACTGCTCCCCACACCTGCCCCACACCTCCCTCACTGCTCCCCACAGCTACCCCACACTTCCCTCACTGCTCCCCACAGCTACCCCACACCTCCCTCACTGCTCCCCACACCTGCCCCACACCTCCCTCACTGCTCCCCACAGCTACCCCACACTTCCCTCACTGCTCCCCACAGCTACCTCACACCTCCCTCACTGCTCTCCACGCCTCCCTCACTGCTCCCCACAGCTACCCCACACCTCCCTCACTGCTCTCCACACCTGCCCCACACCTCCCTCACTGCTCCACAGGATCCATCCTCCCATCACACTGGCTGATTGCTCCAGCAGGCAGTGTGTGGTGATCAGAGATGGACAGGAAGGTGTGTGCTGAACACACAAGGCCAGATGGACAGAACCAAGATGTCTGGACCATGAGGAGGTAATAAAACAAGACAAGAAGACACCTGACCAGCTGACCAAACTTTGTGAGTTTGTGAGTATATGACCTGTTATTTCAGAAAGAAAAATGTATGCAGAACACATATGGGTGAGACCCTCTAGTCCCACCTCTCAGTGGCTCACTACTCATCTTACAGTGGGTGTGGTCATATCTTCCAGTGGGTGTGGTCATATCTTCTGGTAGGTGTGGTCATATCTTCCAGTTGGTGTGGTCATGGTCATATCTTCTGTTTTCTACCAGAGGCCTGAGAGTTTGAGGGAACATAGTTCCCAGTATGGTCACTCTTCTCTTCAGGACAGGCAGACTGCTGGTCTGGCCCTGGATGGTGTTTGGTGTTTTTGTGGAGTCCTTCAACAGCAGTGCTGTTCTGCCCTGTGTAACAACCCAGGCGCCAACCTGAATGGGCCGTTTTTCCTGTAAACTCTCTACTGCTAAATGCAACTATAATGTGCTATAATGCGCTATAATGGGCTATAACCATGAACCGCTGGACATCAGGAGCTCCTTGGGGGGACGATGCCACTGAACAGAGTGTGCATTAGCCTCGCCGTGTGATGCTGGGCCCCTTTTCTCATACTCACAGATCACAGGAATTTAAACTATTTTTGTAGCACCAAGTGCCGGAGTCCTTGCCAAGCCAGATGGGTCTACTTCACTCCATCCTGTCAGACAGGTTCCAGAAACACGGAGGCTCCAGCACTCTCCTGGCAGTCTGAGCAGCCCTTGAAAGAACTGTAAGTTCAAAGCACACTTTCCTCTGTGCTCTGCAGCTCCCCAACACTCTGATATCGTGGGGGAGTTTATACAGTCTCAGCGCAAGGAAACTGCAGGTCCTGAATGCCACTCTGGATACACACGGAGCCCGTAAGAAAACATCTTACACTGTGGGTTCACTCTGCCCCCAGACTGGGGCTTCCTGGACATGCCATGCTGATGGCTGAAGGCCTTTATAATGAGGTCGTCCACGAAGACAGAGTATCATATGTGTTTATCTAACACAGGACAACTTTCTCGCTAAAGTATTCTGAGCTCTTGTTTTCTTAATGAACAAATGAAAACATTTTTAGAGGAAGTGAAATCTGCTATTGACAGCTGTATTCAGAGCCTGTAATCTGCACTTAATCACTGATAATGATGAAGTGAGAACCTGTTCAAATATTAATACAAAGTTAAAAGCTCAGATCTGGTATTGACGGCTGTATTCAGAGCCTGTATTCTGCACTTTGTAGACGTCCCTCTGACAGCAGCTACATCTGCAGGTCGTCTTGGATGTGTCTCTACAAGCTTTGCACACCTGGATTTGGGCGATTTCTCCCATTCTTCATTGCAGATCCTCTCAAGATCCATCAGATTGGATGGTGGGCATCTGTGAACTGCCGTCATGTCTCCCTACAGATGTTCAGGTGGGTTTAACTTTGGTCTTTGGTTGGATCACTCTAGGACATTCAGACTTGTCTTAAAGCCACTGCAGTGTTGTGTGGCATGTTGAAAGGTGAAGTGTCGCCCCAGGTGTTCTCGCCAGGCTGAGAGCACTCTGGAGGTGGTTTTCTTCAAGGATGTTCAAGTATGGCTGCATTCATCCATCCCTCAGTGGTTACCAGTCTCCCTGTCCTGCCTCTTAGAAATACCTCCATAGCACAATTCTGCCACCACCATGTTTGGAGCGTATGGAGGGTAATATCCAGACCATGTGTAGTGGCCGGTTCTCACCAGACAAAGTGCTTACTGGTGTGGACAGAGGGTTCAGTTTTGTCTCATCAGACCAGAGAATCTTTCCCCGCGTGTTTCCAGTCTCCTTTAAATGCCATTTTGCGAACTCCAAGTGGCCTTTTACTCACCAGCAGCGTCTGCCCTGCCGGTGTGAAGGTTTTGGAGTACTGCAGAGGTGGGTGTTCATCCACCAGGTCCTCATCTCCGCACAGGCCTGTTGGAGCTGCTTTAGAGAGGCTGTTGGTCTGTTTCTCATCTCTCTGAGGCCCTTCAGGCCCGGATGCCCAATTGGGCCTTTCAGATATCTCCAGGAAGGTTGAAGGTTGTGCTGAGCGTGTGATTGAGGCCACTGTTGTCCTGGAGACACTGTTGTCCAGGAGACACTCAGAGTCTTACATATTGTTTTCTATCCTCACCGTAATCTGTGCCTTGCCACAATTTGATCATAGAGATCCGCAGACAGATCCTTGGACTGACAGTGCAGTGTAAATTGTGGACCTTTATAGATGGGTGTGGTGTGTGTAGTTATGTCTACTGCAGGTGTTGCAGGCGGGTGTAGCAGGCGGGTGCAGCAGAGGTCTAGATGACTTAGGTGTGACAAGATGAGCAGAATTCAAGTGTGAGTCAGAGTGCAAACAAATAGCCCTTTAATCAAGATGAACGCGACGCATGCAGAATACAGCAGAACAGCAGCGTTTATCTGAATGAGTAGGCGTGCGCCATCACAGCTAAACGCTGGAGCAGCAGGAGGGGAGATACATACCTGAGTTAACGAGAGGCTTAACGATACACAGGCCAGAGGATAATACACAAGAGGGTGTGGCCAAACAAGGAAACACACAGCACATGGTGCTCATGGAAACGAGCAATGACAGATCCGCTGGTCCATCACGTAGTCGTAGTAACGGAGAGGAGGGGGACATGTAGCGTAGTTAAAGTTAACACCTTGCACCTGACCACATCAGGACTGCAGCATTATTTGTAAGAACATTTTGAAACTTCACCATTATAGGTGATTAACTACATACTGATAAGAACAAAAATGGCAATCGCATCCTTCCAAAATCAAGTGTTCATATAAACATAATCTGGACTTCCTGTGTCTCCAGGTTCATCCTTTATTCGGGTGTGGTACAGTATTTTTGACATTTTGTGCTCTTCTGGACATGATGATGTAGTTCCTGGGGTGTGATGGAGTGAGCGTCATCACCGGGAGGTGGTGTTACTCCTCCACATTCTCCGTTTCTTACTTCAGTTCTACTGTTATCTATCCATATTTATTTTGTTGTTTCCTTCACCAAGACTCATCTTTCTTTCTTTTGCATCTTTTGTCCTGCTCCTCGATGCTGGAGGGTCTCAGAGGTTCCTCTGGTCTGTCTGCATCTCTCAGAGGTTCCTCTGGTCTGTCTGCATCTCTCAGATGTTCTTCTGCTGTCTGCATCTCTCAGAGGTTCCTCTGCTGTCTGCATCTCTCAGAGGTTCCTCTGCTCTGTCTGCATCTCCTGTCTGGGGTGACACAGCCCTGCCCCCTCTAACCTGGTGCTTAGTGCCTGGCCATGTACTGCTGGGATTAGTGCCTCTGGGATTAGTGCCTTTGGAATTAGAACCTCTGGGATTAGTGCCTCTGGGATTAGTGCCTCTGGGACTCTTCTGTCCTGCCTTTTACAACCATCGGTAGGATTGTTGTTGTTCTGGCGCCTCTCCTGCTTCTATGGTGACCATATTGCCCAGAAACCTATGTAAGATACCTGAACCTCAGGCCTGGTGAACTATTAACAAGCATGCAGTGTATGGGGCTATGTCAGAGATCACAAGGGTGATAATATTGTTTTAAATTAAGGATGTGACGAGATTTTGAAGGCTAACATACAAAAGACTGCTGTCTAAATCCAAACTGCTTCCCCATAAAAGTTGAGACTATTTTACAGTTATTACATTTTTAACACAGTGTTTCAGTAGAGAATTAAAATGAAAATTTATCCCAATTAAAACTAACAACCCGTTACTCCCAAGGGTTAAACTCATTTACCGTCTTGGCTCCAATCTTCCACAAAGTTATGATCAGCCTCTCCCGATGTCGTCATGCCGACAGCCCTCATGCTGAGCAGACTCCAACACACAGGACTGGATCCTAAACAAGGTGGGAATTCAAACGGGGATTCATGTGCAGTCGTATGTAGAGGTAGAGGTCTTAGCCTAGCAGTGGTCCGACAGGAGAGAGGACCTGTGTGTGAGGAACTGAGGCGTACAGCATGAACACACAGTCCTAGTTCCCATTCTCAATCATACAGCCGTGTGGCCATAATGTGTGTGTCCCGCTGTGGTGTAAAGGCTGTGTTCAGTAGACGGCCTGCTGATTGGCTGCTTTGATGGATGGTGTGTTCACTATGACACTCGGTTTAAGAGAGCGGTTGTTGTCACCCGTTACAATCATGCAGGGCTGTGGTGGTGGAGGTGGTGGAGGTGCATCATGCAGGGTTATGGTGGTGGAGGTGGTGGAGGTGCATCATGCAGGGTTATGGTGGTGGAGGTGGATCATGCAGGGCTGTGGTGGTGGAGGTGGTGGAGGTGCATCATGCAGGGTTATGGTGGTGGAGGTGGATCATGCAGGGCTGTGGTGGTGGAGGTGCATCATGCAGGGTTATGGTGGTGGAGGTGGTGGAGGTGCATCATGCAGGGCTGTGGTGGTGGAGGTGCATCATGCAGGGCTGTGGTGGTGGAGGTGGTGGAGGTGCATCATGCAGGGCTGTGGTGGTGGAGGTGCATCATGCAGGGCTGTGGTGGTGGAGGTGCATCATGCAGGGTTATGGTGGTGGAGGTGGATCATGCTGAGTTGTGGTGGTGGAGGTGCATCATGCAGGGCTGTGGTGGTGGAGGTGGTGGAGGTGCATCATGCAGGGTTATGGTGGTGGAGGTGGATCATGCTGAGTTGTGGTGGTGGAGGTGCATCATGCAGGGCTGTGGTGGTGGAGGTGGTGAAGGTGCAGGGCTGTGGTGGTGGAGGTGCAGGGTTGTGGTGGTGGAGGTGGTGGAGGTGCACCATGCAGGGCTGTGGTGGTGGAGGTGGATGCATGCTGAGTTGTGGTGGTGGAGGTGCATCATGCAGGGCTGTGGTGGTGGAGGTGGTGGAGGTGCATCATGCAGAGTTATGGTGGTGGAGGTGCATCATGCAGGGCTGTGGTGGTGGAGGTGCATCATGCAGGGCTGTGGTGGTGGAGGTGGATCATGCTGAGTTGTGGTGGTGGAGGTGCATCATGCAGGGCTGTGGTGGTGGAGGTGGTGAAGGTGCAGGGCTGTTGTGGTGGAGGTGCAGGGTTGTGGTGGTGGAGGTGGTGGAGGTGCACCATGCAGGGCTGTGGTGGTAGAGGTGCAGGGTTGTGGTGGTGGAGGTGGTGGAGGTGCACCATGCAGGGCTGTGGTGGTAGAGGTGCAGGGTTGTGGTGGTGGAGGTGGTGGAGGTGCACCATGCAGGGCTGTGGTGGTAGAGGTGCAGGGTTGTGGTGATGGAGGTGGTGGAGGTGCACCATGCAGGGCTGTGGTGGTGGAGGTGGTGGAGGTGCACCATGCAGGGCTGTGGTGGTGGAGGTGCAGGATTGTGGTGATGGAGGTGGTGGAGGTGCACCATGCAGGGCTGTGGTGGCAGAGGTGCAGGGTTGTGGTGATGGAGGTGCACCATGCAGGGCTGTGGTGGTGGAGGTGCAGGGCTGTGGTGGTAGAGGTGCAGGGTTGTGGTGATGGAGGTGGTGGAGGTGCACCATGCAGGGCTGTGGTGGTGGAGGTGCATGGTTGTGGTGATGGAGGTGGTGGAGGTGCACCATGCAGGGCTGTGGTGGTGGAGGTGCAGGGTTGTGGTGATGGAGGTGCACCATGCAGGGCTGTGGTGGTGGAGGTGGTGGAGGTGCAGGGCTGTGGTGGTAGAGGTGCAGGGTTGTGGTGATGGAGGTGGTGGAGGTGCACCATGCAGGGCTGTGGTGGTGGAGGTGCAGGGTTGTGGTGATGGAGGTGGTGGAGGTGCACCATGCAGGGCTGTGGTGGTGGAGGTGCAGGGTTGTGGTGATGGAGGTGGTGGAGGTGCACCATGCAGGGCTGTGGTGGTGGAGGTGCAGGGTTGTGGTGATGGAGGTGGTGGAGGTGCAGGGCTGTGGTGGTAGAGGTGCAGGGTTGTGGTGGTGGAGGTGGTGGAGGTGCACCATGCAGGGCTGTGGTGGTGGAGGTGCAGGGTTGTGGTGATGGAGGTGGTGGAGGTGCACCATGCAGGGCTGTGGTGGTGGAGGTGCAGGGTTGTGGTGATGGAGGTGGTGGAGGTGCACCATGCAGGGCTGTGGTGGTGGAGGTGCAGGGTTGTGGTGATGGAGGTGGTGGAGGTGCACCATGCAGGGCTGTGGTGGTGGAGGTGCAGGGTTGTGGTGGTGGAGGTGGTGGAGGTGCACCATGCAGGGCTGTGGTGGTGGAGGTGCATGGCCCATGTGAGAAACAGGCCTGAGTATTAGTGCCACGTCGTCTGTGCTGGAGCACACTGTGATATTCACATGTAATTCCCAAACCAAATTCAACACAAATTCACTATATAAACAAATTTATTTAGATAAACATTCTTGGTTAAGGTTGTTGAAGAAAGTGAAATAAGACGTTTGAGACACAATAGCTGTACAAACTGGGGACTTGTTAATTAAAGCGAAAGCTGCCTGCGTCTGACTGAACCTTTCAAACACTCTCACACTGTGTGAGCAGAACAGCACCAGCAGAGATGCGATCTGAAAAAAAGAAGCATCTGAAAGTCAAGGTGCTTGTTCTGAATGACACACCCCCCTGATCTGCATAATAGTCCTGACAGACACACCCCCCTGATCTGCATAATAGTCCTGACAGACACACCCCCCTGATCTGCATAATTGCATAATAGTCCTGACAGACACACCCCCCTGATCTGCATAATAGTCATGACAGACACACCCCCCTGATCTGCATAATAGTCCTGACAGACACCCCCCCCTGATCTGCATCATAGTCCTGACAGACCACCCCCTGATCTGCATAATTGCATAATAGTCCTGACACAGACACACCCCCCTGATCTGCATAATAGTCCTGACAGACACCCCCCCTGATCTGCATAATAGTCCTGACAGACACACCTCCCTGATCTGCATAATAGTCCTGACAGACACACCCCCCTGATCTGCATAATAGTCCTGACAGACACCCCCCCTGATCTGCATAATAGTCCTGACAGACACACCCCCCTGATCTGCATAATAGTCCTGACAGACACCCCCCCCCTGATCTGCATAATAGTCCTGACAGACACACCTCCCTGATCTGCATAATAGTCCTGACAGACACACCCCCCTGATCTGCATAATAGTCCTGACAGACACCCCCCCCCGATCTGCATCATAGTCCTGACAGACACCCCCCCTGATCTGCATAATAGTCCTGACAGACACCCCCCTGATCTGCATAATAGTCCTGACAGACACACCCCCCTGATCTGCATAATAGTCCTGACAGACACACCCCCCTGATCTGCATAATAGTCCTGACAGACACACCTCCCTGATCTGCATAATAGTCCTGACAGACACACCCCCCTGATCTGCATAATAGTCCTGACAGACACCCCCCTGATCTGCATAATAGTCCTGACAGACACCCCCCCCTGATCTGCATAATAGTCCTGACAGACACACCCCCCCTGATCTGCATAATAGTCCTGACAGACACCCCCCCCCCTGATCTGCATAATAGTCCTGACAGACACACCCCTGATCTGCATAATAGTCCTGACAGACACCCCCCCCTGATCTGCATAATAGTCCTGACAGACACACCTCCCTGATCTGCATAATAGTCCTGACAGACACACCCCCCTGATCTGCATAATTCTCCACTGACTGCTGGATGTGTCGGTCTGTAATTCTCACTCGGCCTCAGGCTTGCTGGGGACAGCGGTGGTGAGCGCTCACCCCTGCAGTGCAACACCTTTGTTCCTGCTGCCCTCCTCTGCTATTAAGCACCTGAAGTACATGGTAATCACACACACACACTCACACACACACACACACATCTCTGTGAAACATCAAATCTCCCAGTCACCTTTCCTGCTTTTTCGTACGTCTGACTCCTCTCCCAGTGATGGGATGCCTGGCATACGTGGTTATTTGGATGTAGTGAATTCAGAATGATAGCTTGTCCATTTTCACTAGCGTGGTTCTGCTTACCTCGTTCTCTCGGCCCGGTTGCTTGTGCATCTGTTCCCACCGTCTGTCAGCTGCACAGTTTTTCTTGAACCTGGCGAGGGAAGAGGTGGATCCACTGTGAGATCAGTTCTCCTCTCCGATATCTTCCCTCTGTGCTGTGAGTGTGTGTGAGTGTGTGTGAGTGTGTGTGCTCCTCTCCCAGTTTATCCCAACACACACGCGAGAGTAGCCAGAGCTGTGTGTCAGCTCACACTCTGACACGATGATACAATCACAGTGTCACCACTTTTGTTTTATTACACTAAATTGAACTGGTTTGAAGTGGTTGTAGTAATTGAATTCAACATTAAAATTTGATGACTTACAAAACTACCCATCCAACTATAGAGTCAGGTGACAGAGTCAGGTGACAGAGTCAGGTGACAGAGCCAGGTGACAGTCAGGTGACAGAGTCAGGTGACAGAGTCAGGTGACAGAGTCAGCGTGTGTGTGTGTCTGAGCCGCTGCTTCTGTTAAATGTTTCTGCAAACTTTGTTTCACACACCTGGCAAGTCCGACTGTTCTTCACATGGCAACAAGGCCGTTACCGGGGCCGCTGACTCTGGACGTGTGGAAAAGGGAGTTTAATTACTAACATATCGAGCTGTCTGTGTGAGGGGCAGTTATGTCTCCAGCGAGCCGTACATGATGCTGATGCCCTACAGAAGACTCAACTCCTTCCGTCCATGATAAGAACCAGGATATTTGAAGAACAATTAAAGTGACTGTGATGTTGGTATCAAAGATGAACTGGTGTACCTACACTATGGCTACTGTTTTACACAAAGCTTTTCTAAATATTTATATTGTTTCCCACCAAATTTCCTCCCAGTCTGTCAGTGGGAACATAACGCAGGCCAAGCCTGCAACACGGCTGGACTCAAAGGGGAGGAAATCCCCCCGGAGTCTGAGCAACACGCTGCACTGACAGGCTAGTTAAAGTGGTTGACACTAAACATTTCAAGAAAGAAAGAAATCTGGTGTTTGTTTTTGTCCTGTTCCATTTTTAGAGATAGATTTTTCAGTAGGAATAATAGTGTTGTGTTTTACTTACTGGAGAGCTCTGTAAACACAAAACAACACACGTCCCAAAATGTGGCCATTGTTCTTACATTGTTTGTCTATTAAATCAGCAGCACATTACAGAGGCAGTGTTAGAGCACCAGAGGTCCTGGGACACCAGAGGCCCGGGGACACCACAGCCCCGGGACACCAGAGGCCCCAGGGACACCACAGGCCCGGGGACACCAGAGGCCCCAGGGACACCACAGGCCCCAGGGACACCAGAGGCCTCGGGGACACCACAGGCCCCAGGGACACCACAGCCCCGGGACACCACAGGCCCGGGGACACCACAGGCCCGGGGACACCACAGGCCCGGGGACACCACAGGCCCGGGGACACCACAGGCCCGGGACACCACAGGCCCGGGGACACCACAGCCCCGGGGACACCACCGGCCTGGGGACACCAGAGGCCTCGGGGACACCACAGGCCCGGGGACACCACAGGCCCGGGGACACCAGAGGCCTCGGGGACACCACAGCCCCGGGACACCAGAGGCCCCGGGACACCACAGGCCCGGGGACACCACAGGCCCCAGGGACACCAGAGGCCCCGGGACACCACAGGCCCGGGGACACCACAGGCCCCAGGGACACCACAGGCCCGGGGACACCAGAGGCCCGGGGACACCACAGGCCCCAGGGACACCAGAGGCCCCAGGGACACGCTGAGCTGGTGGCCAGGGCTCCTGAGCTGTTGACTTGGGTTTGCCTGCGTACCGTCTGCATTTGTAGAATCCACTGAGCGGATCTTCTCCTTCAGCCGGAGCCCCGGGGAGCAGAGCCAAGAGTGCAGAGAGGTGTGTGCCTTACCCCCACGGCCCCCGTGGCCCCCACCACCCCCAACGCCCCCGCCACCTTCTCTTCACTTCAGAAAAGGGTGTGTGTATTTGTGTGTGTGTGTGTGTGCCGTGCAGGAGAGTGAAGGAACAGCTATACCTTTTGCTGGCTTCCTTTCTCCTACAAACAGGGTGTTGGCAGCTGAGTGTGTGCTGTAGCTGCTCAGCCCTGCCCCTGCCCCGCCCCCTCATCGTCCTGCCCCGCCCCCCTCATCGTCCTGCCCCGCCCCCTCACCGTCCTGCCCCGCCCCCTCATCGTCCTGCCCCGCCCCCTCATCGTCCTGCCCCGCCCCCTCATCGTCCTGCCCCGCCCCCCTCATCGTCCTGCCCCGCCCCCCTCCCCGTCCCTCCCCGCCCCCCTCATCGTCCTGCACCGCCCCCTCATCGTCTTGTGCAAATTACACTCGCATACTTTCCTGAATATATTGTAATTAGGCATATGCATTCCAACGGACCAGTAAGATGTAGTTTCTCCATAATCTCTCATTTATATGCAGAGTAGAGGAGTTAAACAGCTTAGGCCTCAATCTTAATGCTCCCCCGTTCTCTCTAATCAGGTGGGTTCTGTGTCTCTCCAGCCCCTCCTGGCCACACTGAGGTTCAGCTTACAGGCAGCAGCGCAAACAGAAAGGCCCTTGCCCCCTGCTGCAGTCTCTGTGATGGCAGGAAGTGTGTGTGTGTGTGTGTGTGTGTGGGCAGGAAGTGTGTGTGTGTGTGGGCAGGAAGTGTGTGGACAGGACACATGCGTGTTCATGAGTGTTTTATCTGCTCACGGCAGAATGATCTTTGCTGGTCATTGATTTAAAACTGTGTATTGAGTTCAGCAGTGTTACATTAATATAGAAGGATAATATAACTTGTGTTTGTGAAAAGGCTTTGTGAGTCAAACCAAATCATTTGCATGTAGCAACTCCACTGAACAGCTCTAAATAGTCTCTGTAAATACATAAACTTGCCGACACAAAGGGATTTGAATTAAAAAGACACAATCCCAGCACTCCCAGATCTAATTTACACCACCTAATTATGTCTTTCAGCATGGAGCTGGTTATGGTTCTTGGAAAGGCATCTCTCAGGAGTCTCCTGTTCTGACTCCCCCCACGTCGCACACGCCAAAGCTACCTGCTATTGAGAATGATCTGCACTGGCCGTCGCAATTTAAAATTAAGCTCCCAACAAGTTCGTTAGCTTACCCTTCTTGTTGAATTGATTTTTGCCTCAGCACATCAAAGAGAGAGAGGCTGCCTGCCATGAAGCTGAAGGGCTGTGTGGGCTACGCAGCTGGAGCAGCTGGATTGGCTGGAACAGTAGAACAGTAGAACAGAACAATAGAACATAACAGTAGAACAGAACAGTAGAACATAACAGTAGAACAGTAGAACATAACAGTAGAACATAACAGTAGAACATAACAGTAGAACAGTAGAACAGAACAGTAGAACAGAACAGTAGAACAGTAGAACAGAACAGTAGAACAGAACAGTAGAACATAACAGTAGAACAGAACAGTAGAACAGAACAGTAGAACAGTAGAACATAACAGTAGAACATAACAGTAGAACATAACAGTAGAACAGTAGAACATAACAGTAGAACATAACAGTAGAACATAACAGTAGAACAGTAGAACAGAACAGTAGAACAGAACAGTAGAACAGTAGAACAGAACAGTAGAACAGAACAGTAGAACATAACAGTAGAACAGAACAGTAGAACAGTAGAACATAACAGTAGAACAGAACAGTAGAACAGTAGAACAGAACAGTAGAACAGTAGAACATAACAGTAGAACATAACAGTAGAACAGAACAGTAGAACAGTAGAACATAACAGTAGAACAGAACAGTAGAACATGACAGTAGAACAGTAGAACAGAACAGTAGAACAGTAGAACAGAACAGTAGAATATAACAGTAGAACAGTAGAACAGAACAGTATAATATAACAGTAGAACAATAGAACATAACAGTAGAACAGTAGAACAGAACAGTAGAACAGTAGAACATAACAGTAGAACATAACAGTAGAACAGAACAGTAGAACAGTAGAACAGAACAGTAGAACAGTAGAACATGACAGTAGAACAGTAGAACATGACAGTAGAACAGTAGAACAGAACTGTAGAACATAACAGTAGAACATAACAGTAGAACAGAACAGTAGAACATAACAGTAGAACAGTAGAACATAACAGTAGAACAGAACAGTAGAACATAACAGTAGAACAGTAGAACATAACAGTAGAACATAACAGTAGAACAGAACAGTAGAACAGTAGAACAGAACAGTAGAATATAACAGTAGAACAGAACAGTAGAACAGTAGAACAGAACAGTAGAACAGTAGAACAGAACAGTAGAACATAACAGTAGAACAGTAGAACAGAACAGTATAATATAACAGTAGAACAGAACAGTAGAACAGAACAGTAGAATAGTAGAACAG
>JAGXOD010000025.1:10312500-10350000 GCA_020368025.1 Brachyhypopomus occidentalis | reverse complement strand
AATGAGCAGAAATGTTATATAGATACAACCAATCTAAATTCAGTGTGAAAAAACATGATATAAGCATGTTCCTAATTGTTTAGTGTTATGACAGAAAATGCCAACAGCCCTGTTTCCTATGCCACACACTTCAGGGATCCCGTCATTTCCATCAGTTCATTTCCATTACTTGTTGACTGATTCAGTGTTCTGTGGTGAAGTCTTCCTCAGTCTTCTGTCTGCGTGTTTTGTGGTGAAGTCTTCCTCAGTCTTCTGTCTGCGTGTTTTGTGGTGAAGTCTTCCTCAGTCTTCTGTCTGCGTGTTTTGTGGTGAAGTCTTCCTCAGTCTTCTGTCTGCGTGTTTTGTGGTGAAGTCTTCCTCTGAACCTTCGCCACAGCTTCTGGAGTTGTTTAGGCAACACCCAGTAAGAACATTTGAAGGTGTTTATATATATATATATATATATATATATATATATATATATATATATATATATATATATACACATTATTAATATAACTAATAATAATATAATTAACTAATAATGTGATTATTAATAATTATTAATAATCACATTATTAGGTTTGATGATTTATGTTCCAATTGTAATCAAAGTGTACACTGTACCTTGTTTATTTCTGTTTAATGATTCTATCTATGTTATATATATATACATATATATATTATATATTATTATTTATGTATATATATATATATATATATATATATATATATATATATATATATATATATATATATACATAAATAATAATATATAATATATATATGTATATATATATAACATAGATAGAATCATTAAACAGAAATAAACAAGGTACAGTGTACACTTTGATTACAATTGGAACATAAATCATCAAACCTAATAATGTGATTTACATAATCAAATTCACATAAAATAAAAGTGTCTCCTGCAGTGATATTCAGACCGTGAGGCACAAGGAATGTCTGTCCCAAGACCTCCTTTCAAAAGAGAAAGTAGACAAATTTAACCAAGATATAATTTTACACCTTACTCTTATGTTGTATTATATGCTCAACACACTTGCTGAGAGAAAGATTTCTTCTCTGCACCCCTGTGTTACTTCCTGTGTTCATAAAGTCCATCTGAGGTAATTCTACTGACTTACCCATTGTAGCCAATCAAAAGTTTTTGTTTAATCCATGAAATGAATGTTTCATGAAGGTCGGAGTGTTGCTTCACTAGCTCTTAGGTTGGAGAAAAGTCTGTGAAGAAAATCAGTGCACATATACTAGAGTCAGATGTTTAGAGTATCTAAGAGCGCTCGCCTTGCATCATCCACCCCACGGCCTGTTGGGTAAGGAAACTGGCGTGTGTCCAAGCTTCCTCACTATGCTGCGGTGGCTGAATATTAATGTATTTTTTCCATACGTTTGCTAAGGACGCCTGTCCTGCCACAGATCTGTGCTTTACAATGGAGACATGTAGGCCAACTGTTGAAAACTGCAGTATTCTTGTCTTTCTTTCATGGCTTTAAAAAATATATATAAAATCTAAAAAAAAGCTCAGCCAAGTCCAGATTGTGCTGCAGTACCCAGACCCAGCGAGGAACCACTAGATGGGTGGAACCACTACAGCTAGATGGGTGGAACCACTACAGCTAGATGGGTGGAACCACTAGATGGGTGGAACCACTACAGCTAGATGGGTGGAACCACTACAGCTAGATGGGTGGAACCACTACAGTAGATGGGTGGAACCACTACAGCTAGATGGGTGGAACCACTACAGTAGATGGGTGGAACCACTACAGCTAGATGGGTGGAACCACTACAGTAGATGGGTGGAACCACTACAGCTAGATGGGTGGAACCACTACAGCTAGATGGGTGGAACCACTACAGCTAGATGGGTCGTGAGGAGCAGTTTAACTTTCAGTGGGAGGAGAGTGACGACTTTACACTGTACTAACATTTGCATTGGCAGGGTAACAGTGTAATACCATTTACAACAAATGTTTCCATTTTGTTTTCATTCTTCTGTTTAACTGTTGAGCCCCATATGGAACATGTCCACCCCCGCCTTCCATAGACCTCTCTCTCTCTCTCTCTCTCTCTCTCTCTCTCTCGTAGCAAATGAAAGTGGGAGTGAGCATGCTAGCTAGGCGTTTGCTAGCATTGTCAGCTCACAGATGATTTGGGTAGATCTACTATTAAAAAGCTTCATGAGACACTCTCTCTTGTCGGTGAGACACTCTCTCATGTATCAGTAAGACACTCTCTTATGTGTCAGTGAGACACACTCTCGTGTTGGTGAGACACTTTCTCATGTCAGTGAGACACTCGTGAGTCAGTGGGACAATCGTGTGTCAGTGGGACAATCGTGTGTCTTCATTCATTTGTGGATTGTTTGGCTAAAAGTTTTTTTGCTTTTGTTAACATGATAGAGCTGAAATGAAGCTTATTGTTGCCTAATAGATTCAGTGAGGGTGTTGAAAATGCTGTCAAAAAATCTCTATATATCTATGGGGTAGCTACACTATTTTGTGGCATGAAGGTTATAAAATAATATAGTGCATTTCCACATATAATGGAATTTGGTGCTTTTCAGTAACAGAAATCCAGCGTCCTTTTATTTATTATATAATTGAATCTTGAGACCTTTTTATAGTACATACGTTTCTGTAAGCAGTGAATCAATGAATTACCGTACTCTATACAAATCTGTCTTTGTATGTCACAAACAGCTTGTCCCAGTCGGATGAGACCAGAAATGTAACAGTCCCCTCCCCCTCCTCTGAGGTAACACAGAGAGGATCACCCCTCCCCCTCAAACACAGAGAGGATCACCCCTCCCCCTCCTCTAACACAGAGGATCACCCCTCCCCCTCTAACACAGAGAGGATCACCCCTCCCCCTCTAACACAGAGAGGATCACCCCTCCCCCTCAAACACAGAGAGGATCACCCCTCCCCCTCCTCTAACACAGAGAGGATCACCCCTCCCCCTCTAACACAGAGAGGATCACCCCCCCCCAAACACAGAGAGGATCACCCCTCCCCTCCTCTAACACAGAGAGGATCACCCCTCCCCCTCAAACACAGAGAGGATCACCCCTCCCCCTCCTCTAACACAGAGAGGATCACCCCTCCCCCTCCTCTAACACAGAGAGGATCACCCCTCCCCCTCTAACACAGAGAGGATCACCCCTCCCCCTCTAACACAGAGAGGATCGCCCCTCCCCCTCTAACACAGAGAGGATCGCCCCTCCCCCACTGCAGGCCCATGGCTAAGCCATGTTCACTGCAGTTCTCCTTCTTCCCTCTACATATGGCTCAGATGGCAGACACTAATATGCAGAACCTCTCAGGTTATCTAATACCCATAAAGCAGCAGGCGATAAAATGCCATTAGCGGCAGCTGAGACGGCCACATTTCTGAATAGTTGGAATCTTGTTAGCGGCTTCTAACCACATAGCATTCATAAATGACAATTAATAGGCTATGACTAAGTCATAAGCCTCCAGTCAGGGCATATGATGCTATCAGGGGCTGAAAGGTATTAACAGCGGCTGTTCTGGCCTGTGATTGGGCGGGACAGGGATCCACTGAAGGTCTGTCTGCAGTGGGCAAGCAGGAGGATGAGGCGAGGCAAGTACAGGACCCACCCCACACCACACTCCCCACACCCCACACCACACACCCCACACCACACACCCCACACCCCACACCACACACCACACACCACACACCCCACACCCCACACCACACACCCCACACCCCACACCACACGCCCCACACCCCACATACCACACCCCACACCACACACCCCACATACCACACCCCACACCACACACCCCACGCCCCACACCACACGCCCCACACCACACACCCCACACCACAAGCCACACACCACACACCCCACACCCCACGCCCCACACCACACACCACACACCCCACATCCCACACCCCACACCACATGCCCCACACCCCACACCACAAACCAAAAGCCACACACCACCTGCCACATGTCCCAGTCTGACGGTCTCCACTGCCGCACGCCCCTGTCCAATGCTCTCCTCTCTCCTCTCTCTCCTCTCTCTCGGCTGGCTGATGAGCTGAGGGGAGATCAATGCTTATCAGGCTGGGCTCCTGCGTGCTGCTTTCTGCTCCACTGTTTACTCCGGTATTGAGTGAAGGGCCGTGAGAAAAACAATTTCCTGAAAAGTGTCTACGTGGATGATTTAGACGCGTATGATCAGCCAGAGATTGTGCTGAAGTGAGACGGACCTGCTCGATACAATCGAGCTCTTTATAGCAGTGTCACCCCTCGTAATGAAGAGTGACTGTCAGCTCCTCACCTCCCTCACCTCCCTCACCCCCGACTGCTGGTGTGACTCCAGGCTGTAGTGCGTCTGTGGGCTCTGCTCAGGACCCGAGCTCTGCTTCAGCTCTGCTTCAGGCCAGATTGAAGCTGGGTTAGACACCCGGGTCTCTCTGGGGCTGAGTGGTGTAAAGAAACCACCTCTGCATGTCTGTTTCCCAGACCCAGATTTAGTCTAACCTTCAATCACAATAACGATTCCCCATTAGGCCTGCAATTTAGTTCAAGACTAGGGTTAGTTTCTATTCTAGAAAACAGTGCCCCATCTCTGCCCTGCCTCCTGATTGGCCAGCTGGCTGATGTGTGGGCGGGGCATCCAGGGTGTGCCATCTCTGCCCTGCCTCCTGATTGGCCAGTTGGCACACAGCCCCCGTGTCATGCGCCACTGGCTCCCGTCTACATCCCAAGCTCATTACTGTAGCCTTGCACGAGGAGACGAAACCATCACTGTTATAATAACCAAGACAAATGAAACCATCTAAGGATGTAATACACTGCAACAACCTCCATTTACTGAAAGCTGCTGTGGTTCTCAGAGAAAGGAAATTAGTGAATATTGTGAGCTGGAAGAAAAGGATCCCTCAGTATGCAGCTATTACACAGACACATCATTAGTTTGGATGTTCAATGAAGTCGTCAGAATGCTTGCGAATGGTTTCTCTCCTGTTTCTGTTGCCAATTTAGTCCTGTGCCTCTCAGGCTCTCACTGTCTGATAGAGACAAATCAATAACACAAGAGACTGAAGAGTGTTGCAGTGAGGCGAGAGGCACACGCATCACCACTGTGTATGGGCACAAAGAGATGGGGCAACAGGGGCAAAGCATGCTCACAATACCATGGATACACACACACACACACACACACACACACACACACACACACACACACACACACACACACACACACACACACACACACACACACACACACACACACACACACACACACACTCACACACACACACACACACACACACACACACACACACACACACACACACACACTGGTTTAGCAGCAGGCAAAAGATGGATGAATTCAGCTCTGAGGATGAATTCAGCTCTGAGGATGAATTCTGTGAGTCACCTCAGTTTTGCCTCAGGCTCATTTTGAAAAGGCGGAATGTGGAGTATAATAGCACTTATGAAATGATCAAAACAAGATTTCTGCTTTTTGAAGGACTATTTCAGAACTGGCAGTACTGGTGCTGTAAGACCCATCACATGTTACTGCATGTTCACTGGGTGATCACACCCTTTTAACAACAACTGCATTCAAATATTTGGTATGATGTTGCACTTTGAAACTCTTTGCTATTTGATCAAGCTAGAATAAGACTGAAAGGTTACAAAACCTTTCATGCTTTAAAAAGAGTGGGTGTTCCAGCAAACTCACCCCAAGGTCGAACCAAGCAATGCTCAGAGAAATCTGCATCAGCCTCTTCAGCCCTCAGTTAGCATGATAACGGTTCGTCTTCATGACAGTAGAGTTAGACATGGACTGGACAGGTGTGACGTGTGAGGCGGGGGGCAGGATGCAGACCCTAACAGAACATGGCAGGACATCTTACGTTTTCCAAGTTGCACCTGAACAAACCACAGGGCTCTTCTGAACCAACATCCTCCAGACGGGCGAGACCAAAGTGAAGATGTTTGTCTGTAATTTACTGCACCACATTTGTCAATAAACGTGAAGCAGCATTGCAAAGAAGAGCAGACCAGGACTCCTCCAGGATGACGTGAGGGACTGATAGTCACACAGAACCATTTCTTAAAGCTGTTAAAGGTTGTTCTACAAGCTATTGGTTCAAATGGGTTTACTTAGTTTTCACTGTTGATTCTCAAAGAGGGTTTACGTTTCATTTGACTGTGATTACAGTTTTGGAAAAACTGTACTGTAGATGTAAATAACATACTACTACTACTACTAATAATAATAATAAGACATTTAAATGACTAAGCAGCTAAATCCTCACCCACGTGGGGTTTTTTGGCTTCGTATTTTATGTTTTTGTCACATACAAATGTTCAACATTATTTTTAATTGTCCACTAATCCACCAAACACAAAGCCTGTACTTCCTGTTCACACAGAGGTGGGCTCAGACTGTAAGGGCTTCACGTCGCTCATGGTTACAGCTTCAGCATCATATAAACGCAGATAAAACAGGCAGGTGAAACACGGACAGGAAAGCAGGCAGGCGTGTCGTTAGCCTAGCTGGGCTGACGTGAACATGAACAGGGCTGCTTTTTAGAACCAGGTTTTGGTCTCTAAAATCTACCATGCAAAAGTGTTTCTGATCATTTTAGATGATTTTAGCTCCAAAGGCCACTTCACTCTGTTCCGTGTGGCTTTTACCAGTGCGGCTTCTTTAAATGGAGGGAGAAGATGTCTAACAGATGGCCACAGTCATCTGTGTTCCATGTGAAAGCCAAGAGAAGCAGAAGCTCTTCAGCTCCATTAATGAATCTACGCTGACCCCAAAACTCCCCTCCATCACTCACTGCCCTTATTACGGCTTGATCCTTTAAAAACCGCCAATTTCAGTAGCTGTAGCAAAGTGAAGCCACATTTCCCCAGTTATTCAATCAATTACTGTAAAATGTCCTAGTGTAAGATATGTGGTTTTATTTTACCCCTAGGTTAGACAAAAATTAATATTCATAATGACTTGTTTCTCTGTTAATAGTCTCACTGGAAAGAGAACCAATGAATTTCAAATTCAATCTCAGCATTCTTTAATTTGATCCAACGGCAGTAGCCTCAGAAGACAGCAGCGCCTCCGGCTCTGTGATTCCTGCAGCTTTGCCTGCTTTATTTTAAGTAAAGACTTGATTAATATTGCTTTTGTCCAAAGAAATTAACTACTTGCCAAAATTGAATTCCCAGGTCCCTTGTTTTAGAACTTGATTTCTTAAGGCTACAGTGTAGTCTACAGTGTAGTCTACTTGTCAACAGTTTAAATGAATGATTTAGGTGATATTTGACTTTAATTGTTCCATTACAGTCAAACTGTACTGCTGTAAAGTAGTTGCAGAATTATATTAACACAAGCTCAGTTAAATGTGCCCAAACAATGTGTCACTTAATTCCAGATTCATAATGGCTGTTTGAGTGCGTCTCTTTCTCCTCTCAGCCACTCAGAGACGCCACGCTGCCTTCAGCCTGTATGTGTTGTGTGTTCATGTGAAGCTGTCCAGCTCTGTGTCTGACGCTCTCGCTGTCTCCCAGTGTCTCTACCTCACCACCCATCACCACACCTTTCACCCTGCAGTAATAGCTCATGAACACAGACCTTCGTCTCGCATCGAGCCCAGTGCCGGCGTCTCATGCTCGGCCAGACGGCCGGCTCAGACTCCCAGCATGTCCGCATGGTTTCTCCCTCACCCAGCTGGTCCACTGCGGTTCTGCTCCTGTGCTCTTCCTCACTGCCTGATCAGTATGCGACCCTGGGCATGACCTCTCAGTTCTGTACCTCAGCCTGGTAATTACCCTGCGCCCCCCCCAGCACCTGTGCACCTGTCCTGCCCGCCTGCCTTAGGCGCTCTGGGGTGCCGCCCTGCTTTAAGTTGGAAGGGGTGGGTTTTATTATCAATTACACAGAGCAGTGCTGTTTCAGCACCTCAGCAAGACCTCTGACCTCTGACCTCTGACCTCTGACCAGGACGAGCTTTACCCTCTCATTGTCCTTATAGCTCCTTGCACAGTACCGCACAGTGAGATTGGCTTTGTAGAGTGGGACGGTTGTACAGTAGAACATGATGAGTACAGTGGGCTTGTGGTGGTGGGCGGGGCTTGGTGTGGTGGGCGGGGCTTGGTGTGGTGGGCTGCTACATCTACAGTTATGTTAGCTATGCTGGGATTTGCTGATATATTTCAAACAGTAGCTCAGAGAGAATGGTGGAGGTTCTGTGGAGGTGGAGGTTCTGTGGAGGTGGAGTTCTATGGAGGTTCTGTGGAGGTTCTGTGGAGGTGGAGTTCTGTGGAGGTTCTGTGGAGGTGGAGTTCTGTGGAGGTTCTGTGGAGGTGGAGGTTCTGTGGAGGTGGAGTTCTATGGAGGTTCTGTGGAGGTTCTGTGGAGGTTCTGTGGAGGTGGAGTTCTGTGGAGGTGGAGGTTCTGTGGAGGTTCTGTGGAGGTGGAGGTTCTGTGGAGGTTCTGTGGAGGTGGAGTTCTGTGGAGGTGGAGGTTCTGTGGAGGTTCGTGTGAGGCGGTGCTGTAAATGTGCAGGTTGCGTTAGCGGAGAGGATGAAACTAGCAGCGCTACTCGGCACCACTACCGTCACTCTGCAGTGGGGCAGCAGGGCAGCAGGGCAGCGGGGCAGAGGGGCAAGGGCAGGTGTAGTCCTGCTTTCTGCTTTGTTGCCTCCATTGTGTTCCACATCAAACTTTCATAGAGACATAATTATGATAAATGATGCATGTAATCAGGAATTAAATAGTGGTAGAATATGCAACCTCCAAATATAGAGAGTGCCCTCGCTGTCTGCTGCCTGCGTCCCCAGTGGACAGGCACCATCTGGTCCTGGTCATTACCACTGCCCCGATGTCAGGCACCCCAGTGGGGCAGGGCTGGCACAACCTGGGGAGTGGCCCTGGAGCACCACAACACATCCGCACAACCTTGCAGAAGTGGTAGGGGACACATTAGCACGTGGCTAATACTAAAAGTGCCACTTATTACAGGCCACTGTCTTTGTTTTAAAGATGCATTTTTCAGTTCTTAAATGTTTTGCAAGAAGAGGTAAAATGTGTGTCTTTATTTATGAAGATATGTATGGATTCTACACGAAATACCATCAACTTAGAGTTAGTTAGTTAATTGAAATATTGCACAATTAAAAAACTACATGTTTTAAGTTGAATCTGTCAGCACGAGAAAAACGTCTCGCAGCAGCTCAAAGCATTAAATATGATAATGAAGCATGAAAGGATACACACGTGTCATGACCCGTAACGCAGGCGTCCAGAGCGGGCCAGGACATCTGATTGGCCTCCACATACATCCATCTTCCTTAGGAGCGGCTGGAGGCAGGTGGGTGGTGTCAGCATGGGTGGTGTCAGCATGGGTGGTGTCAGCATGGGTGGAAACAGCATTTAGTAGCATCACTTGTTTGTCTGTTTGTGTCTTTTTGTCTGTTTGTGTCTCTTCACACAAGTTGCCTTGCAGTGTAATTCCAGAAGCACGGTGGATCCTCACACCTACCACAGGAGCAGCAGAGCCTTCCCAAGGTTTTCATCGCTCCTTCTCTTCTGTCTTCATTCAGAAGTCAATGTTCATTCGTGTCTCTAAATCATCCCCTTTTATTTAAAGCTCAGTCAGGGGGCACATGGTGCAGCTCGCGGCTTCCTGCTGTCTCATTGTTGCCATTGTGAAGAGTTTGTTTGCTTTGTTGCGTTAGCGTTAAAGACCTGCTTGACTACCTGGGGCAGTGCTGATGTGCAGGCTTGAACTTCGGCAGCTGACACCTGGCTACTGTCACCTCACTGAACACCTGGCAACACTTTAAGAGCTCTTAAAGTTCTGAAAGGGATGAAGGGTGTGAGCATTGTGTGTGCACTGTGCCTCCAAACAGCCTGGACCTGTGGGAGGAGCTTAACTGTTTAACCCTACACATGAGCCCATAATGAAGTAACTGACTCTAGATCAGTTACAAAGCGACTGTGGCTCTAAGGGGTGTGTTAGGTCTGTAGTGTAGAGGAAACTCTGCATCAGAACCTCTGCTTTTCTCAGTTTGTAAACTCAGGCGAGAGTTTATCTACCTTCCTCATCTAGATTTCTGCAGACATTAGTGGGCCAGGCGGGTGATGAGCGCTGTGGTATTTACGCCTGCGTCCTGGCTTATGTGTAAGGTACTAATTAGCAGAGAAAACGCTGTCAAACTGCCATATGGTGGAAGAGCAGCAGCAGATTGCCAAACCCCCTCCACACTGAAGCGGCTCCAACCAGCCACGACAGCTCATGTCAGGTATTAAGATATATGGAAATGTGGACGACATTAATCAATGCATTAATGCACTGCCTTCTCCTCAGGCACCGCCTTCTCTCCAAGGTTATTGTTTACATCCAATGTTCACAGTCACACACACACACACACACACACACACGCACACACCCATGCCTACCCACACCTTTATTGTCTATCTGTGAGTGTTTTCTCACTGTCTGTTCACTTTCTTGAACAGTTAATGACATTATTTTTTTTTGTTCAGGACATTGTACAGTTAATCATATAAAACCAAAGTCAAGTCATCATTAAATGTGTGTTAATAAGTCCCCACTGCATACTGACACGCAAGGACTGTTGACACGCAGCACTGACAGGTTAGCGCTGCATGGGTTGCATGGTGTCACAAGACTAGAAATTAGTGGCACAAAGCAGAAAGGGTTATATGTAAAAAAAACAAACTGTTAAATCGATCCCTACCCCAGATGTCAGAGGACAGAGTGTGCTGTTTAGTAAATGAGACTTCTGGGGTGAAACATGATCAGGAATTTCTCTAAAACAAATTGTGTTGCCAACTGATTGTGATTTCTTGTTAAGTTCCAAAAGTGTTCACTGCTGTGTAGATGTCCGGAGCCTTAAGTTGAGATCGGAGGATTCTGGAGGATTGTGCTGTGGAGCAGACACACCCAGTGTGGAGCAGACAGGCTTTTCCAGGATCCTTCCGTTACGTTAGCTGTCTTTTCTGTCATTCCAGAATCAATTGGCTGAGTCTTCTCTGCCAGCCCTGGGACGAGAAGCAGCAGCAGTACAACCAAGAGCTGGGAGATAAAATGAAACAAACCGTCCTCACCAGGAGGAGAGAAACCTGCTGGACAGATTTTTACTCCAAAGCTGTTTTCCCGAAGACTACAAGGACTAGAAGATGGATTCCCCTGTGCAGAAAGGCGTCTGCTATCTATGACAACCAATTAACAAGGGCCAGAGACACAGATGTCCCTAGAGAACTTGTGTTCAGTAAACATTTGAACTATTTAATTATGCAGCAGATTCAATGTCAGATTTCAAAACAGTCACGAGAACAAAAAAAGCAATGAACAAATTATATTTGTTTTCACAGGATTGTGAGGAAACTGCACTAGTGTGAAAACCCAACACCTCTTCAGCTCCCACTAACACTGGTGTGAAAACCCAACACCTCTTCAGCTCCCACTAACACTGGTGTGAAAACCCAACACCTCTTCAGCTCCCACTCACACTGGTGTGAAAACCCAACACCTCTTCAGCTCCCACTAACACTGGTGTGAAAACCCAACACCTCTTCAGCTCCCACTCACACTGGTGAACAGCCTGCTGGTGGACACACTTCTGTAAGTTCTTATTGGGCTTCCCAGAGGTGAGGACATGTTGCTAGTGGGTTTAGCAACACCAAGGCACAAACTTTTAGACATGGAATTGTTCCAAATAAACAGTGAGTGTGATGCCATGATAGATGTGAGCTGTCTGAAAACATTAGCTACCTGTTAGCTACCTGTTAACGTATGGCTACAACATGGAGTGTGTCACCATCAGTGTGTTTCAGGCTGTATCAGGGCTGTGAGGAGGTGTAGAGCTTTGTTTGGTCCTGCTGGGTGCCACGGTGATGTGTAGTGGAGACAGACCTGAGCACAGCAACTAACAGGTACGATACAGATGCTGTAAGAACCGCAGGAACCCGGGAGGTAACAGACTTGGTAAGGACAGATGACTGTAGTGTCAGAATGTGTTCAGTTCCAGGCCAAACTAACTGAACTGAAACGTAACAACTCACAGTTTTTTTCTTTTCTTTCAGGGTTGCGATTGGCTCTTTAAGACGACCAGAGTGTGAAAATAGACCTTTCTCTTCTAATTCATTTCCGATGGAACTCGGCACATGTATAAAAAGAAACAGCCATTTTAAGAGGATAAATGAAATGTCCTCATTTCCAGACTATTTATAATGGAGGAAGTAACAGGTGAAAAATTAAATAGTGTCATAGATCTAGTTTCACTAAGGGATTTTAAAGGTTAAATCAACCCAACTCCATACAAACACAACATATAATGATTAATGTACAGATATAACACAGTGCAGTTATACAGTGCAGCATGTAGTCTAATGTGAAGGTGAGGTGAAGACTCATGATGTACACCTGCATGTGTAGAGAGACGTCATGTAACACTGATGCTGGTGGAGCAGTGATTGACATGTTAAGGCAGTTTTTCTATGTGTGTTCAACCAAAGCACAGTACAGCCCATAGGGAGGGAGAGATTAAGAGGTGTTGTTCAGTCACTGAGTTCTTCATATATCTGCTGTGTGTTGGACCAATGCCCAGGTTATCCCCAATGACTCGGCAGAAGCTAAATGTGCGCGCAGACTTACAGGTGCACGTGGGCTTACAGGTGCATGTGGACTTACAGGTGCACGTGGGCTTACAGGTGCATGTGGACTTACAGGTGCATGTGGACTTACAGGTGCACGTGGGCTTACAGGTGCATGTGGACTTACAGGTGCACGTGGGCTTACAGGTGCATGTGGACTTACAGGTGCACGTGGGCTTACAGGTGCATGTGGACTTACAGGTGCATGTGGATTTACAGGTGCACGTGGGCTTACAGGTGTATGTGGACTTACAGGTGCACGTGGGCTTACAGGTGCATGTGGACTTACAGGTGCACGTGGGCTTACAGGTGCATGTGGACTTACAGGTGCACGTGGACTTACAGGTGCACGTGGGCTTACAGGTGCATGTGGACTTACAGGTGCACGTGGGCTTACAGGTGCATGTGGACTTACAGGTGCACGTGGGCTTACAGGTGCATGTGGACTTACAGGTGCATGTGGACTTACAGGTGCACGTGGGCTTACAGGTGCATGTGGACTTACAGGTGCACGTGGGCTTACAGGTGCATGTGGACTTACAGGTGCATGTGGACTTACAGGTGCACGTGGACTTACAGGTGCATGTGGACTTACAGGTGCACGTGGACTTACAGGTGCATGTGGACTTACAGGTGCACATGGGCTTACAGGTGCATGTGGACTTACAGGTGCACGTGGGCTTACAGGTGCATGTGGACTTACAGGTGCACGTGGACTTACAGGTGCACGTGGACTTACAGGTGCACGTGGGCTTACAGGTGCACGTGGACTTACAGGTGCACGTGGGCATACAGGTGCACGCGGGCATACAGGTGCACGTGGACTTACGGGCACACGCGAACTTACAGGTGCACGCGGGCTTACAAGCACACGCGAGCTTACAGGTGCACGCGGGCTTACAAGCACACGCGAGCTTACAGGTGCACGCGGGCTTACAAGCACACGTGAGTTTACGAGCTCACGCAGGCTTACGAGCGAAGTTCTCACCCCATTGAAGGCGTGTAAACATGCTTAAAGAGGGTTTGTTTAGAAACGATAATAAATGAGTAATAAACAAACCCAGTTCAGTATTCACAGTACTGTCTCTACCCTGCAGTTCAGCAACACACAGCTACTTGAGATTATTCTTATTATTTTGTAATGTTTAAAGATAACTGGTCATGAAAATATTATCTTAAATTCAATTAAAATAAAATTTTCAGCAAAGCATTATTTTTAAAATATTTTTTGGGTTTTGTATGTTCATTTAAAATATCTTTACATATTTTTCAGTCATAAACACCTTATATATCTTAATAAATCACAGACCCTTAACCTGTGTGTGATCCTTCCCCAGTGGTGGCTGATGTTCTGTCCTGGTTTATTAATATTTCTTCAATTTCACATCAAAAATTTCACATGGTTATCTGACAGAATATATATCACAGTAACAGCTAATTACACCTCAGTAAAAGAGCAGTTCTGGACTTGGTCTGCAGGTAGATACGTAACCCGTCGTTCTCCAGAGGAGATGGTTCTGCAGCAAAACTCCACAGCTTGGCCAATCAACTAAAACAAGTAGAAATGATTAGTGAAATCAAATAGCTGCTACACTGTATTAGAAGTGTTCTTTCTTCTTGAACTGGAACATTTAGACCTGTAAATTTTGTCTTTTGATTTTTTTTCTGAATAGAATGGCAAACGTATGAATGAACTGAATTAAAAGCACTCGTATTATGTGTAGATATGTTAATTATTGAAAGGGTACTGAACTGTGGTCGTATGTGCTGTGACTAGCCACACTGTTGTGCTTTGTGTGGTAAAATCATTCATTTCTCTGACTAATCCACAGTAGTGCAGCACTCTCCACCGCCTGGGAGACGTGAAATTCTATAATTATGAAGCGTCTTTCTTCCATCTAAGCAGACGTTGACGTGCCATCCTGACAGACGGTTTCCAGACAGCTGTAGCTGCGTTAACGACCTCGTATCCTCCTGTCGTGTGTCTGCCAGCTCTCGATGTCAGCAGGTAATGAGGGAAGTGACTGTGTTTTAGCACTGGGGTGGAATCAGACTGTGTTTAGCACTGGGGTGGAATCAGACTGTGTTTAGCACTGGGGTGGAATCAGACTGTGTTTTAGCACTGGGGTGGAATCAGACTGTGTTTAGCACTGGGGTGGAATCAGACTGTGTTTAGCACTGGGGTGGAATCAGACTGTGTTTAGCACTGGGGTGGAATCAGACTGTGTTTTAGCACTGGGGTGGAATCAGACTGTGTTTTAGCACTGGGGTGGAATCAGACTGTGTTTAGCACTGGGGTGGAATCAGACTGTGTTTAGCACCGGGGTGGAATCAGACTGTGTTTAGCACTGGGGTGGAATCAGACTGTGTTTAGCACTGGGGTGGAATCAGACTGTGTTTTAGCACTGGGGTGGAATCAGACTGTGTTTAGCACTGGGGTGGAATCAGACTGTGTTTAGCACTGGGGTGGAATCAGACTGTGTTTAGCACTGGGGTGGAATCAGACTGTGTTTTAGCACTGGGGTGGAATCAGACTGTGTTTAGCAATCAGACTGTGTTTAGCACTGGGGTGGAATCAGACTGTGTTTAGCACTGGGGTGGAATCAGACTGTGTTTAGCACTGGGGTGGAATCAGACTGTGTTTAGCACTGGGGTGGAATCAGACTGTGTTTAGCACTGGGGTGGAATCAGACTGTGTTTAATCAGACTGTGTTTAGCACCGGGGTGGAATCAGACTGTGTTTAGCACCGGGGTGGAATCAGACTGTGTTTAGCACTGGGGTGGAATCAGACTGTGTTTAGCACTGGGGTGGAATCAGACTGTGTTTAGCACTGGGGTGGAATCAGACTGTGTTTAGCACCGGGGTGGAATCAGACTGTGTTTAGCACTGGGGTGGAATCAGACTGTGTTTAGCACTGTAACTGGGCAGTACCAGCCTGTGCGAGTGGCAGTGAGTGATGTGCCTGCTCAGGGCTGTGGCAGTGTATGTGATGATCTTGTGTGTGTGTGTGTGTGTGTGTGTGTGTGTGTGTGTGAATGCAAGCATACATGTGTGTGTGTGTGTGTGTGTGTGTGTGTGTGTGTGTGAATGCAAGCATACATTGTGTGTGTGTGTGAATGCAAGCATACATGTGTGTGTGTGTGTGTGTGTGTGTGTGTGTGTGTGTGTGTGTGTGTGTGTGTGTGTGTGTGTGTGAATGCAAGCATACATGTGTGTGTGTGTGTGTGTGTGTGTGTGTGTGTGTGTGTGAATGCAAGCATACATGTGTGTGTGTGTGTGTGTGTGTGTTAAACAGACCCTCCTCGACTACCCCACAGTGACAGTTATATTCCCCCCGGCTAGATTTGGATGTAGAACTTCTATAGTGTTATATAAGTAATTATATGTATTATTTATATATTAGTAATTCTTTTCACTTCTGTTTCCAAGATCAAATTTAAGGGTAAAAAACAGATTTTCAGAGATGGTGTTTGATTGTGTTTTTAAGTGTTTTTGGTAAGTGCCACTGTAATTGCAAATATCACTTATGCCAAGTCTGTAACAGATGTGGGACGTCTCATAAATCATTCAGTAAATGATGGTGTGGTGGAAAGCTGTGTACATGTATTGCACATGTAAGGGACAGGCTAATGTAATGGCCTCTTCCTGAATAACGCCTTTAGCATTATGGATGATGAATAAGTTCATGTTCATGGCTAAAACCTGAGCTCAAAATAGCAGAGCCACTGAGTACATTTGTACATTAGCTTTCTCTACATTACAAAGACAAATTTGGGGTGAAACTAATTGGTATCCATGTAATTTGCCTATTAAAGACAATACATTATCCATTTCACTAGTGTCTGCTTCAGATTTAAATATAGTTCTTTATGACAAATTCAATAAAATGATACTTTGCAGTTAAACTCTGGATATAATGCTTGCATAAAAAATTAACAAGACAGGCCAAAAAAAAAATTAGTGATTTATCAGAGGATTGAAATATGGCTGGGGAGGGAGTTTTGTCCCATCCAGCGACAGATCCGTCTGTAGGGCACTGTGTCCTCTGCAGGAGTATCAGGGGCCTTAGCGCTGTGCTCCATCCCCTCTGTAACTCCAGGCCTCTCAATTAGCAGACAGCCTTGAGTGTTACACTTTATGCCAGTGTGTGATTCAGGCCTGAACAAAATGCTCTCTGCGTTTAGAACGTGCAGTACATTAAGTGGATCTAATTTAATTCACTGAATCCACTTCGTAGTGGATTAGAGTGCAGGAGAGATACAAAGCAGGGAGTCTGATCAACACAGAACGTCTGATATATGTCCTCACTTTGACTCAATAATATCAGATATAGTTCGCTGCTATTCACTTTACTCCAATTTATCTAAGTTTCAGTACAACACCGGGAACTTTTGAACCTGTACACTATAACTGTTGCTAAGCAACCTGCTGTTGTCATAATGAAACACAGCGCTGGCGATAGAGGTGAACCGCGACCAAATCACAGCATAGAGCAGGAGACACGAGAAGCTGAGGATGACAGGTATTGAAGAAGGAACTTCAGCAAGTGTGGGAGAGAGGAGACAGAGGAACCTCCCCTGGGAACACGTGGAGCACGCAGGGTTCCGCGCCTGAGGAACATCTCCAGCAGATCCCAGGAATGACAACATCTGTGTCAGTCCAGAGAAGAGCAACCCCAGAAACAGCGGAAATACTGCACAGCGTCTTCAATCTCCCAGACCTGCGGTAGCACGACCCACCGTGAGGAGGCTGACAGCTCACAGGCCACTGGCTTGCGCGTGTGTGTGTATAGTGTGTGTGTGTGTGTGTGTGTGTATATATATATATATATATATATATATATATATATATATATATATATATATATATATATATATATATATATATATATATATATATATAGTATGTAAGGCTTTATAAGGGAAATAGTGCTTGCACAGCTACAGAAGACCATTCTGAAATGTCCCTGTTTCTCTAGAATCGTGTTCTATACTGCGTTTTCTTTACCATTGCTACATCCAGGAATAACGTGCACTAAGTTTACCTTCTGAATTCTCATCTTCACTATCTCTCTCTCTCTTCTCTCTCTCTCTCTCTCTCATCAGCAACTCTATTAGGAATATACCGTGTCGGTGGTGCATTTCGAGTGTGGGTCTGATTTGCTGTTGTGACCAGTTAGCTACAGTTAACTCTACTGAGTGTATTTGGTGGCCAGCCCATTGTCAGCCCTTTTAGTAAAACCTCCATCAACATTGCTCTGCCTGATAAATGCAGACCGACACATACAGACCTGATAGGGAATAGCCTACGATCCACACGGTTCCTGGTTTGTAGTGGTCCCATGAGAGGAAACCAGTGATGAACATGGTTTGTAGCTGTACCTGTAAGTGTACCTGTAGCTGTACACCTGTAAGTGTACCTGTAGCTGTACCTGTAAGTGTACCTGTAGTTGTAACCTGTAAGTGTACCTGTAGCTGTACACTTGTAAGTGTACCTGTAGCTGTACACTTGTAAGTGTACCTGTAGCTGCACACCTGTAAGTGTACCTGTAGCTGTAGCCTGTACTAGCTGTACCTGTAAGTGTACCTGTAGCTGTAACCTGTAAGTGTACCTGTAGCTGTACCTGTAAGTGTACCTGTAGCTGTACCTGTAAGTGTACCTGTAGTTGTAACCTGTAAGTGTACCTGTAGCTGTACCTGTAAGTGTACCTGTAGCTGTAACCTGTAAGTGTACCTGTAGCTGTACCTGTAAGTGTACCTGTAGCTGTACACCTGTAAGTGTACCTGTAGCTGTAAAGCTGTTTATGCTTTATTTGGTAGGTTCGCTGTTTGGAGGCAGGATTCAGAGGCCAGCAGCACAGGAGCAGGGACATATCACACAGGGACACAAGGACACAGCACACACAGGGACACGGTAGACACAGGGACACAAGGACACAGCACACACAGGGACACAGTAGGCACAGGGACACAGCACACAGGGACACAGCACACACGGAGACACAGCACACACAGGGACACAGGACACACGGGGACACAGCACACACGGGGACACAGCACACAGAGACACAGCACACACGGGGACACAGCACACACAGGGACACAGCACACACGGGGACACAGCACACACAGGGACACAGGGACACAGCACACACGGGGACACAGCACACACGGGGACACAGCACACAGAGACACAGCACACACGGGGACACAGCACACACAGGGACACAGCACACACAGGGACACAGTAGACACAGGGACACAAGGACACAGCACACACAGGGACACAGTAGACACAGGGACACAAGGACACAGCACACACAGGGACACAGTAGACACAGGGACACAGCACACACGGGGACACAGCACACACGGGGACACAGCACACACGGGGACACAGCACACACGGGGACACAGCACACACAGGGACACAGCACACACGGGGACACAGCACACACGGGGACACAGCACACACGGGGACACAGGGACACAGCACACACGGGGACACAGCACACACGGGGACACAGCACACACGGGGACACAGCACACAGAGACACAGCACACAGAGACACAGCACACACGGGGACACAGCACACACGGGGACACAGCACACAGAGACACAGCACACACGGGGACACAGCACACACAGGGACACAGCACACACAGGGACACAGCACACACGGGGACACAGCACACACGGGGACACAGCACACAGAGACACAGCACACAGAGACACAGCACACACGGGGACACAGCACACATGGGGACACAGCACACACGGGGACACAGCACACACGGGGACACAGCACACAGAGACACAGCACACATGGGGACACAGCACACATGGGGACACAGCACACATGGGGACACAGCACACACGGGGACACAGCACACACGGGGACACAGGGACACAGCACACATGGGGACACAGCACACACGGGGACACAGCACACACAGGGACACAGCACACACGGGGACACAGCACACACGGGGACAGAGCACACATGGGGACACAGCACACACAGGGACACAGGGACACAGCACACACACGGGGACACAGCACACATGGGGACACAGCACACACAGGGACACAGGGACACAGCACACACGGGGACACAGCACACACAGGGACACAGCACACACGGGGACACAGCACACACGGGGACACAGCACACACAGGGACACAGGGACACAGCACACACGGGGACACAGCACACATGGGGACACAGCACACATGGGGACACAGCACACTGCTGCAGGAAAGGTCGTCATGGAAGGTTTGACCTCCACTCAACACCAGCAATTGTAAGAAACCACATTAATATAGACACAGACGGGGTAAAAGCAAGGACTTTCAAAGAATTGTTCAATTTTAAATAAATGTTTAAAAGATTATTGGTATCCGTACTTATGCATCCTTAAAGGGCAGGGGGTATTTTTCTAAGAAATTATAATTAGGTCTTGTGATATGATTTGCCTTGAGCTGCTCACACTCACCACTGCTCTTTAACAAACCCTGGACATTTGCATACTTCAATGAAAACGTGAACAACATGGACATAATTATTGTATTGAATAAAGCTTCGCTGGCCACAAACTCTAAGCTCCTTACACGCTTATGTAAATGAACATTTCAGAAGGGCAGAGATGTTTTATTTCTAATGAAAGTGACAAAATTGTTATTCATTTTTGGCTCATAGAAATCTCCATAGCTTAAAAATCTGGCCATAATATGACAACTATGATAAAATAATTGCATTCTCCTGTTCACAGGCAAAGGCCAAAATTAAATAGCTTATCTGAGTAATGCTGAGGAAGCTTCAGTGGTGAGGGAGGGTGGAGTGGCAAAGCAGGCAGTAATGGAGGAGAGACCAGCCCACCGTTAGATTAGAAGTGAGGGAGAGGAGGAGAGACCAGCCCACCGTTAGATTAGGAGTGAGGGAGAGGAGGAGAGACCAGCCCACCGTTAGATTAGGAGTGAGGGAGGGGGAGGAGAGACCAGCCCACCGTTAGATTAGGAGTGAGGGAGAGGAGGAGAGACCAGCCCACCGTTAGATTAGAAGTGAGGGAGAGGAGGAGAGACCAGCCCACCGTTAGATTAGAAGTGAGGGAGAGGAGGAGAGACCAGCCCACCGTTAGATTAGGAGTGAGGGAGAGGAGGAGAGACCAGCCCACCGTTAGATTAGGAGTGAGGGAGAGGAGGAGAGACCAGCCCACCGTTAGATTAGGAGTGAGGGAGAGGAGGAGAGACCAGCCCACCGTTAGATTAGGAGTGAGGGAGAGGAGGAGAGACCAGCCCACCGTTAGATTAGAAGTGAGGGAGAGGAGGAGAGACCAGCCCACCGTTAGATTAGGAGTGAGGGAGAGGAGGAGAGACCAGCCCACCGTTAGATTAGGAGTGAGGGAGAGGAGGAGAGACCAGCCCACCGTTAGATTAGGAGTGAGGGAGAGGAGGAGAGACCAGCCCACCGTTAGATTAGGAGTGAGGGAGAGGAGAGACCAGCCCACCGTTAGATTAGAAGTGAGGGAGAGGAGGAGAGACCAGCCCACCGTTAGATTAGGAGTGAGGGAGAGGAGGAGAGACCAGCCCACCGTTAGATTAGGAGTGAGGGAGAGGAGGAGAGACCAGCCCACCGTTAGATTAGGAGTGAGGGAGAGGAGGAGAGACCAGCCCACCGTTAGATTAGGAGTGAGGGAGATGTGTGCCCATCACTGCTGCGTATGCCAACCCAGCACACTGGGGCAAGGAGAGAGTTAGTGTTGGGGTTTGGGTTAGTGTTGGGGTTTGGGTTATGGTTAGCGTTGTGGTTAGGGTTAGTGTTGGGGTTGTGGTTATGGTTAGCGTTAGGGTTGGGGTTAGGGTTAGTGTTGGGGTTGTGGTTATGGTTAGTGTTGGGGTTTGGCTTTGGGTTAGCGTTGGGGTTAGGGTTAGTGTTAGGTTAGGGTTTGGTGAGAGAGTGATGTATGGTGAGAAACACTTCACATCTTTGTCTTGAAATAGTATTCTGTTGGTTATAAATTTGATCACAATTGTGAGGATTATCATTTTTATTTCAGTGAAGCAAAGACAGCCTCATCTGTTCATCTCGACAACGTGTAAATCACTCCGTTTGAAACCTTCAAATGTGAAGAGGTTAACAGGGTTTCAATTTCACAGCAACACAAACCTGAACAGTTTAACAGCTCACCTGCAGTGCACAGATATCACACAACAAACACCATCGCGGCCCCCCTGTGTACTGCACCATCTGAGGCCGCACACAAACACAACAACAAATACAGTTTTGTCACGTGTGCGGCCCCTACGAGTGCATGAAGGAGCACACGCCAGTGTCTGGGTGTGTTGCAGGCTGGTGTGTGACAGGGCTGCGGTGTTTCAGGGTGGAGGCAGCGTTCCTGCAGCTCCCAGCAGCCGTGAAGCGTCATCCTGACCCTATAATTAGGGCCGCGTGTCTGACACACAGGCAGGAAGGGGGAGGCAGAGGCCAGAGACTCTGACACCCCTCCAGTCGATATCCACCACGGAGAAGGGGAGGACTCGTGCTCAGGAAGGAACTGGAAACTCTGTGTGAGTGTGCGTGTGTGTGTGTGTGTGTGTTTGTGTGTGTGTGTGTGTGAGCGTGCACATTCATGCACAGTACTTTTCACAGAGTCCTGGAGTGTGTCGAGCAGTGTTGGAATACAATGTTTATTGTGTCTTGTTCCAGGACCCACAGGGGGACAGTGATCTTACTGCAGGGACAAACAGGCCTGCTGTCCCCGTCCCCAGGATGGCTCCTCCCCCAGAATAACTCCTCCCCCAAATGACCTCCAGCGCTCCAGACTGGAGGAGCACAAGGCCAGGGCTGGAGCGAAGAAGGAAAATCAATCAAAGCAATTAAGTGGAGGAAGTGGCCACTAATTCCCCTGGATGAGTCGCTATCTGCAGACGTGATGGAGCTTCAGAGGAAGCAAAACTCTGTATCTGATAAGTGCTGATTATTTTGCAGCTTCCTTAAATACACACAAATTCTTCAGAAGGCATCAACTCAAACATTTCATGGTTTATGACTCCAACATGGTGTCTTTTATTTGAAAGGCAAACATATTTACTATTAATGTGTTACTATAGTGAAAGAGGTCATTTGTCCTTATTGACCGGATGAACCAATTTTTTCCTCTCTTAATGGAAGACACGACTGTGTAGACTGATATTGATGTCTACCCAGTTTGCCAGTGACTATAGTGTGCTGGTCTTTACAACACATCACAATTAATCTTGCTCTGTAATGTTCGCCTGCACTGTGGATCCAGAGACCCTGTGGCACAAGTTTTACTGCTCACTGAAACCAATCGGCCTCTCATAACAGAGAAAACCCTAATGTAAACTACAGTGGTGCTTTATGGGGCTCAGATGAATGTGATTGAGTAGGTAGTTTCTATCACCCAGGCCAGGGGTGGGTAGAGGGGCAGAATGGGGGGGGCGTCTCATTGTGCTCATTACCTCAGAAGACCAATTTCCTGGTGGGTGCAGGGGAAATTGGAAGGAGACTTGTGAGAGGTCTGTAGACACACGAGCAAAAGTGTCACACGAGAATGGTGCGCATGGAGGAGATGTGTCAACATGCCGCGCTGTGTGTTTGCGTGGGGTCTCGGCTCGTTCTTAACGCAATGATTTATATCCTGACAGTGTTTATTTCCTCCAGCGTGAGGCTGAGCTGTAGGGCTGTCTGTCTCAGCGCCTCCCTGTGTGCAGGAGACCTGCACTGGGCAGCCAGGCCACTATTGACATGTGTATCAGCCCTCGCTGTTGTATTACACACTGACATTTCTTATTGGTCTGCTAACAAATGGCATTTCCCTAGACAACTTGTTAACTTTTAAAGGTTGATAGATTCAGCGTGCGTCGTGCTAAAGGCACGCGGCCGCATCAGGACGACGGAGCACAGCAGCAGGAGCTGGAGATTAGTGGGTGTCAGACGGAGAACGAAATGTGCAGGACACCCAGACCAGGAGTGTAAAGCCGACCACAGAGCAGCGGACACCATCGATCAGGAACCGCAGGGCTGTGGCACGGATCTGAGCGCATGAAGCACAAGTTAGGGCTCTGCTACACACACACACACACACCCCAACACACACGCATGCACACGCGCACATACACACACACAAATCCACACACACATCCGCACATATACACAAACACACACACAAATCCACACACACACACATCCGCACATATACACAAACACACACACACATCAACACATGCACACACACACACACACACACACACACACACAGTGTGAGGAACACTGTGTGAGGGACAGTGTGTGAGGGACAGTGTGTGAGGGACAGTGTGTGAGGAACAGTGTGCAATGAACAGCATGTGATAAGCCCAAAAGTCTGTCTCACCAACTTGTCTGTCTCCCTGACCTCCCCCAGACGTCTGTCTCCCTGACCTCCCCCAGACGTCTGTCTCCCTGACCTCCTCCAGACGTCTGTCTCCCTGACCTCCCCCTCAGCCCTCATCCGCATTCTCTTGCTCCCACCCCTCAGAGCAAGGCCGTCCCTGTAGCCTACAGTACCTGGGCGTGGAGGAGAGATGTTTGTGCAGGTCGCCACGCTTGACCTGTCGCTGCGCTGTAACCGCTGCACACACACATTAGGTAGTGACAGATGACGAGGCTGAGAGTGGCTTCCTCTGGAGTCCCATCATTAGCTGCAGGCAGAGGAGGAGGAGATGCTGTGTGCGTTAAAGACGATGATGCATTTGAATGAGTGACATTAATTGGTGTTCAAAAATGTCTTAATCATACCTTCTGGCTAAGAGTTCAGGTTAAACGCGATCATTCTCCTCACCAAAGATGTGGAGCACCAGGCTATTACTAAGGCTGTTCACAGTTAAGACTCTTCAAAATGTGACATTCAAGTTGAAGGAAGTGTTTGATGCCTTTAAGAATATTCCTTTATAGAGCTCCTTTGACAATGGTCGATAATCATTATTAATTATGTATTCATTATTCATTATTAATATTACAAGTATTACTAAATATATTTATTTGTAAGCATAGTGTGTGCGTGTGTGTGTGTGTGTGTGTGTGTGTGTGTGTGTGTGTGTGTGTGTGTGTGTGTGTGTGTGTGTGTGTGTGTGTGTGTGTGTGTGTGTGTGTGTGTGTGTGTGTGTGTGTGTGTGTAATGATGAAATTGTAAAGTAGGTACAATTTTATTGTGGGGACAGAAACAACCACTCAGAAATATAAAAGTCATTATGATGTTAATTAGGAGCAAGACTAAACATATTTTAGGCAGCTAAAAATACCCCCAGATCAGATCCTGCTACAGCGGGTGATGTTCTGAGACTCAAACCAGCTCTTCTCTCTGCTTCTGCATATTAGGACATTTCAAGCACATTTTAAAGGGATTTAACATTATTGTTGGATTGTATTTTTTATTTGTTTAAATCCAGTGTACGTTTTGGTAATGATTCACACTCCCCAGAGCTTCTTCATACTCAAATGAGTAATAAATAATAATAAACCATTAATAATAGTAATAATATATCGTTAATAATAGTAATAATAGATCATTATTAGAGTGTTTCCCCTTTGCTACTAATATATCCAGAGATTAAAAAAATAATTTCAGATTAAAGATGTGAAGTACAGAGAATACTCACTTTAATAAAAAGACTTAATTTCTGATAATACTCTACATACCTTAAGAAAAGACTTAATTTCTGATAATACTCTACATACCTTAAGAAAAGACTTAATTTCTGATAATACTTTAATAAAGACATCATTTCAAGTGCACTGACATGTGCACTCAGCCATTCCTGTGCAGATGGTGCCGGTGCTGACATCACACCCTTATGCCACGTATGTCACTAGTGTGAACCCAACCAACTGGGTTACGACAAAGACTTCAGCTTCTTCAAGAATATGCAGTATTGGACAAAAGGAGAAAGGGATTCTCATTATTTCTACTAATCATGGAGAACTGAGTTATATAATCTACAGGATTGGGTTTGTAAAATATACCGAACTGAGATTATATAATCTACAGGACAAAATTTGGATAATCTACGGAACTGAGTTTATATAATCTACAGGATTGAGTTTAAATAATTAACATGTAGTCAGGAAATTCAATGCTTAATCTTAATCTGTATAAGACTCTCAAAACGTTAACATCACTGGGCATTTTTGTAACATTCTGAAAGATCCTCAGCCACAGCTCATCATCTCTAGGACTCGATCATCGACACCATTATTCTCCCAACCGTTTGATGTTTTAGTTGTTATTTTAGATATTTAGCTGTAAAAACATTAAATGCTGACTGGAATCTGATGAGCCCACAGATGAAATCAAATATATGATTCCATCTCTTTTGTAAATAAAGAAAGTAAAAATTAATAAGGAAATAAAGGAATAAAATGAATGTTTTAAAACGAATGTATGGTAATCTTTACCCACACTCCCAGAAGCAGACTGTACTTTCCATATTTGTATACTGAACCTTTTACAAACATTAAATTGATTCAAATGTATTTGTGGGCATCTAATGGAAGTGGCTGTAGAAAATAGTTTAAATAATAGTTTATTAATTTTGGTTACACAGTTCACTTTAATATTTAAATAGTTTCATTTAAATAATTTGCATTGGCATGGATGCATTAGCTTTGTTGGGCCGCTGACAGGACACCAATGAATGAAATGGCAAAACACTGGATTAGTGGAAGGGCGTCTGACGAACATGTCTCAGAACCACTCAGAACAGAATTCACTCACTGACAAGGTGTGAATGTACTGAATTAATGTACTGAACATTTTTGTCATCCTGAACTTCTACTTCAACTTCTGTTCAGAATGTTGCTGCTCGTGTTCTGACTCAGTCAAGGAGATACGAACATATGACGCCTGTCTTAGAGCGTCTCCATTGGCTTTCGATAAATCTTCGTATCCAGTACAAAATTGTAGTACTTATAAAGCACTCTGGCTTGGCTCCCATACGCCTGGCTAACCGTTTGCACCACTATGTCCCACTCAGGCTTCGGTCATCTGACTCTGGCCTCCTAGTTGTTCCCAGATATAAGATGAGCACTATGGGTGGTCGATCTGTTAGTGTGGCGGGCCTGACCCTCTGGAACTCTCCTCCCCTCTCTCCCTCTCTCTCTCTCTCTCTCTCCCTCTCTCTCTCTCCCTCTCTCCCCTCTCTCTCTCTCTCTCTCCCTCTCTCTCTCTCCCTCTCTCTCTCTCTCTCTCTCACCCTCTCTCTCCCTCTCTCTCTCTCTCTCTCTCCCTCTCTCTCCCTCTCTCTGTCTCTCTCTCTCTCTCTCTCTCTCTCTCTCTCTCTCTCTCTCTCTCTCTCTCTCTCTCTCTCCTCTCTCTCTCTCCCTCTCTCTCCCTCTCTCTCCCTCTCTCAACACTCAGGTCTGGTCTGTGGGGCTTCTGCTTTTCTTTCTGTTTTTGTTATTTTTGTTCTGTTTTGTTCTTGTCTTTGTTTTTTGTATTTCTCTGTAAAGCGTCCTTGGGTACTTTGAAAGGCGCTAAATAAGTGGAAATTATGATTATTATTAATTATTAGTATCAGAATAGTGAGAGCACTGCCATGTGAGCACATAGTATTAGTGTCATATCTCTCGTATTAAAAGATTAATATTCTATTCCAAATAAATCCCACCTGATCCTCATATATCAGTGATGCAGTTACTCTGCCTAATCTATTTCCCAAAATCTTAGACTATACTTTAGCATCACGATGTACCAGGGAGATTGACCTGTCATTCCTGCAATCACTGGGGTCTTTATCTTTCTTTAATATTAAAGTAATGAGATCCTGAGATAGAATATGGGTCATCTGTCCCCTCTGAAATGCCCTGACATGCATACTGTACAAAAGAGTGACCCTCAGACACATCAGTGCCCTGGGAAACCACCAATCCTTGTGCCTTACTCATCTCTCTAATCAGTGCATCCTTGGTTATAAAGCAATCACGAGAGTCTTCCTGGTCTGAGGTTAATTCAGTGACACTGAACCCATCTAAGAAAGGGTGAAATGTTTCCTGAGCTAAATGTTTGACCCCCAATTGTAGCATCCCTATTAACAGGGCTATTGTTTTAGTTAGAAGATTTTCATCTTAATTAATTGTATCATTTTACTATGTTATTATGTTCTACATTCTACATTATTATGTTCTATATTCACAGCAATGAAGGTGGAGTCACAGGAGTGATGATGTCATAGCTGAGGGCAGGACTGAAGGTGGGGTCACAGGAGTGATGATGTCATAGCTGAGGGCGGCAGTGAAGGCGGGGTCACAGGAGTGATGATGTCATAGCTGAGGGCGGCAGTGAAGGTGGAGTCACAGGAGTGATGATGTCATAGCTGAGGGCGGCAGTGAAGGCGGGGTCACAGGAGTGATGATGTCATAGCTGAGGGCGGCAGTGAAGGCGGGGTCACAGGAGTGATGATGTCATAGCTGAGGGCGGCAGTGAAGGCGGGGTCACAGGAGTGATGATGTCATAGCTGAGGGCGGCAGTGAAGGCGGGGTCACATGAGTGATGATGTCATAGCTGAGGGCGGCAGTGAAGGCGGGGTCACATGAGTGATGATGTCATAGCTGAGGGCGGCAGTGAAGGCGGGGTCACATGAGTGATGATGTCATAGCTGAGGGCGGCAGTGAAGGCGGAGTCACAGTGATGATCATCAGCAGTAATGAGACACATCATGTGTTGACATACTGTGGTATCATGAGTCCTCTAATGTAACACTTCATGTTGTGATTCTCTATAAATGTTTGGTCAAATGAAAATAATGTGAGCTTATATCACAGCTGGGCCTAATGATCAGGTCAGGGAATAATTTTAACATCTGATTTAGCACTTATCACAGAAGAGGAACTGACACGTTCACAGTCATTGTTGAGATTACCTAGCAGTAATCTGAGATTACCTAGCAGTAATCTGCACCTGAGTAATGCATTAGTGACTGGCATTTCATGGCTAACATCCAGTGTCAGTAGGGAGCTGGATGAGACACATTTGGCCCACAGCAGAGAGAATGAGCAATATCCCAGACACCTAATGAACTACTGACCTTCTCTTAAAATGTTTAATCAAACACCTCGAGCACCTCACGGGCAAGCCAGAAACAAAGGTGCTGATTGGCCCTGCCCGCTCATATCCTGATTGGCCCCGCCTGCTTGTATCAGGTGTGCTGGCAAAATAGATTTCCAGGTTATTACAACTTAATTGAGTTTTCAGGCACACCTACGTGAGTGACATCTGATTATGTTTAACCTGACAATGTGTTAAAGGTTGATGCAGGGCTGATGTTGTGTACCATGGGCAACAGGTCAAACGCAGTGTAACAACACAGTCTTTGCCTTTCAGAGGTCTGAGGAATTATGGGGTTTATGGTAATGGCGGGTTTACACCACTAGCCATTTTCATGCCGCTTCCTGTGACTCTGGGGAAATGACAAGTGAAGACTCAAGGTTACAACACGCCCCCCTCCTGCTGAATTGAACCAACTCAAGTCAGAATTCTCAACACTGCATACAAGGCTCCAGAAATTACAGATCAGATTTTTTTCTATTCCTGGATTCTCTCCCCATCTGCCCCGGTGCCATCAGCACTGCGACTGACAGGCTGTGCGGAAGTGTGTTGTGTTAGTGGGTTACAAGCTCTCAGCTGCTTGTGCAATGGTGTGAATGCATTCCAGGGTTTTGCATCTTTCGTATTTTTTATTGACATTATTTTTAGCAGCAGTTTGTTCTGCATCCTCTCAGCCCCAGCGTCTGGACGGATGGCTGGTGCTACAGTTCTTTATGTTCAGTTTGGAGTCTGATCTTCTTGCCTTATCTGGGAGCTCTGATAAACCTGTGGTGGGTGGCACAGTGATGTGTAGTCTGATCTTCCATTCAAGGTTTCACTACAGTGCCATGTTGCAAAGCACCCTGGAGGTTATTCTGCACCAGCTGATTCAGACTGTCAGTACCACCTTATAGACAAAAACACATGAAAAATTATATAATAGAGCGTCTGCTTCTGCATGTATTAAACAGCAGACACAGGTCTAGTGTGAAGGATAACGCAGCTGTGTCTGATACTTCTGTGTGTCGGATGCTGGTGTGTCTGGTGCTGCTGTGTCTGATGCTTCTGTGTGTCTGATGCTTCTGTGTCTGGTGCTGCTGTGTCTGGTGTTGCTGTGTCTGATGCTGCTGTGTCTGATGCTGGTGTGTCTGATGCTGGTGTGTCTGATGCTGGTGTGTCTGGTGCTGCTGTGTCTGATGCTGCTCTGTCTGGTGTTGCTGTGTCTGATGCTGCTGTGTCTGGTGTTGCTGTGTCTGATGCTGCTGTGTCTGATGCTGCTGTGTCTGATGCTGGTGTGTCTGATGCTTCTGTGTGTCTGATGCTTCTGTGTGTCTGATGCTGTGGCCTTTTTGTATTTGTAGCAATGACTATTTTGACATTCATTTGCACTAAAACTGTGATAGCAGAGAGGGTGTGGTCTGCGTGTGCTCTGAGCAGAGAGGGTGTGGTCTGCGTGTGTTCTGAGCAGAGAGGGTGTGGTCTGCGTGTGCTCTGAGCAGAGAGGGTGTGGTCTGCGTGTGTTCTGAGCAGAGAGGGTGTGGTCTGCGTGTGTTCTGAGCAGAGAGGGTGTGGTCTGCGTGTGCTCTGAGCAGAGAGGGTGTGGTCTGCGTGTGCTCTGAGCAGAGAGGGTGTGGTCTGCGTGTGTTCTGAGCAGAGAGGGTGTGGTCTGCGTGTGCTCTGAGCAGAGAGGGTGTGGTCTGCGTGTGCTCTGAGCAGAGAGGGTGTGGTCTGCGTGTGTTCTGAGCAGAGAGGGTGTGGTCTGCGTGTGTTCTGAGCAGAGAGGGTGTGGTCTGTGTGTGCTCTGAGCAGAGAGGGTGTGGTCTGCATGTGTTCTGAGCAGAGAGGGTGTGGTCTGCGTGTGTTCTGAGCAGAGAGGGTGTGGTCTGCGTGTGTTCTGAGCAGAGAGGGTGTGGTCTATGTGTGCTCTGAGCAGAGAGGGTGTGGTCTGCATGTGTTCTGAGCAGAGAGGGTGTGGTCTGCGTGTGCTCTGAGCAGAGAGGGTGTGGTCTGTGTGTGTTCTGAGCAGAGAGGGTGTGGTCTGCATGTGCTCTGAGCAAAGAGGGTGTGGTCTACATGTGCTCTGAGCAGAGAGGGTGTGGTCTGTGTGTGTTCTGAGCAGAGAGGGTGTGGTCTGCGTGTGTTCTGAGCAGAGAGGGTGTGGTGTGCGTGTGCTCTGAGCAGAGAGGGTGTGGTCTCCGTGTGCTCTGAGCAGAGAGGGTGTGGTCTGTGTGTGTTCTGAGCAGAGAGGGTGTGGTCTGAGCTGGAATTACTGCAGTACCATAAGTGCAAATATAAATAATATATTTGTGTACATTTTTCCTGGTGCAGGTCACCGTGGATGTTGACACATTAAAGTGGTGTAGCAGATGTGCAGTGTGCATAACTGCCCTCTCTGCTGTGTCCTGCCTTCAGCATGATAATGAGAGCTTAATTACTGCATGGAGTTTTGCCTTGGGAGTTCCTGTTACCCCCCCCCCACTGCACTACACTCCAGGGGCACTAAACCTAAAACTAAACCGTAACCCTAACCCTAAACCCTAAACCCTAAACCCTAACCCTAACCCTAAACCCTAACCCTAAACCCTAACCCTAAACCCTAAACCCTAAACCCTAACCCTAAACCCTAACCCCAACCCCAACCCCTAACCCTAAACCCTAAACCCTAACCCTAACCCCCCTAACCCCTAACCCTAAACCCTAACCCTAAACCCTAACCCTAAACCCTAAACCCTAACCCCTAACCCTAAACCCTAACCCTAAACCCTAAGCCTAACCCCTAACCCTAAACCCTAAACCCTAACCCTGTACAAAGCACATGGGTTCCCTCACTCTCTTTCTAATTCACAGTGTCTCTCTCTCCTTTAAATTCACACTGTCTCTTTCTAATTCATGGTGTCTCTCTCTCTACCTCTAATTCTCATTCTCTTTCTCTCTCTCTACTTCACTTTCTCTCTAATTCTCTCTCTCACTCTAATTCTCTCTCTCGCTCTCTCTCTCTTTCTCTCGCACTCTGTCTCTCTAATTCACACTCTCTCTAATTCTCTCTCTCTCTCTAATGCACTCTGTCTCTCTATAATGTACACACTATCTCTTCTTCCCTTCACTTCTCTTCTTCACTCTCTGTCTGTCTCCCTCTGAAGATTTGGTGGAAAGAGAGGATGAAACATCCTACTCTGGTATGAGAGAATGAGTATGGCCACCTCATCACAGCTCTCCACAGAGCACCGAGAGAGAAGGGACCAAGGACAAACCAGGAAGCTCCATTAGTATCCCAGCATGCTTCTGTGAAGGAGACGAGCGCGCAGGGGAGGGGTCGGCCCCTCGCTGACCAAACAACCTAAATAATTGAACAGCACGTAACAGTATTAAAGGCTGAGTGGTGTATGTCTGCCCCCACAACAGCTAAAGCCAATGGTAATGTCTTTAATGTTTTATTTGCATAGCAGCATGTGTTAAACGCACAAGGGGCTCTCTCTCTCTCTCTCTCTCTGTCTCTCTCTCTCTCTGTCTCTCTGTCTTTTTCTGTCTCTCTCTTTCTCTCTCCCTCCCTCTGTTTTCCCTCTTTCTCTACATATTTCTTTTCTCTCTCTTTCTCTCTATATCTCTGTCTCTCTCTCTCCCTTTCTCTGTCCCCTCTCTCCCTCTCTCTCCTTCTCTCTCTCCCTCCCTCCCTCTCTCTTTCCCCCTCGCTCTCTCTCCCTCTCCCCCCTCTCTCCCCCTCTCTCTCTATCTCTCCATAAAGCAGCATCCCCCACTCTGTAGAATGTTCTGTCTCTCTCTGCTGAAACTCCAGACATGCACACAGGAGCTTGGAGTGGAGCTCAGAGACTGCAGGGATCGCGGTGTTTAATCAGTGTAAGCTGCCACACGTTGCCAGTCAAACGAACCGAATCCCCTTCTTTGCTGGAGGAGATCATCACATGTTCTCTGCTCTCGGGATGATTCTACAGCTTTGGTTTCCAAACTCAGCATCACTGATCACCCTAGAAACCTGCTCCACTGTCCTGCCCATAACATCTTGGTCTCAGGAACGCATGTTCTAAATGGTGCTCACTCTCATGTTCTGTGATGCTCCACTAAAATACACGGTTTAGCTTTGTAGTTGCCCTTGGGTCGTTATTCTACACCTTACAGGCTCAGCATGCGTTCTGATGTTTGGCAGTAGAGCAATTAAAACAGTTACGTCAGTGACAAACAGCAGTGCTACTGTTTTAAGAACGACTGGAAGATTTGATCTTCCCCTTAAAACTAACATGTGTTAGCATATTAACGCTAAAGCAGAGACAATGATTGTGACAGCTGTTCTGCTTTAAATTACAAATCTTAATTTTGAAAAAGATTGATAATTTTTAGTTTAGGTTTGTAATTCACATCCCTGCAGAAAAGAGCCTGTTCTATTAATCTTCATATTTCACTGTGCAGTGTTGGGATTCACACAGGTCTGAATATAGGTCTGATCACAGGTCTGAATATAGGTCTGATCATAGGTCTGAATATAGGTCTGATCACAGGTCTGAATATAGGTCTGATCACAGGTCTGATCACAGGTCTGAATATAGGTCTGATCACAGGTCTGATCACAGGTCTGAATATAGGTCTGATCATAGGTCTGATCACAGGTCTGATCACAGGTCTGAATATAGGTCTGATCACAGGTCTGATCACAGGTCTGACCACAGGTCTGATCACAGGTCTGATCACAGGTCTGATCACAGGTCTGATTGGATGCATCACTCACAAAGAAAGGAAGAAAACCAGAAATTTGAACGTCAGACTGTGTGATGCTGTTGTCCTACAGTGTGATGCTGCTGTCCTACAGTGTGATGCTGTTGTCCTACAGTGTGATGCTGCTGTCTTAAAGTGTGATGCTGCTGTCTTACAGTGTGATGCTGCTGTCATACAGTGTGATGCTGCTGTCTTACAGTGTGATGCTGCTGTCATACAGTGTGATGCTGCTGTCTTACAGTGTGATGCTGCTGTCTTACAGTGCGATGCTGCTGTCTTACAGTGTGATGCTGCTGTCCTACAGTGTGATGCTGCTGTCTTACAGTGTGATGCTGTTGTCTTACAGTGTGATGCTGCTGTCCTACAGTGTAATGCTGCTGTCTTACAGTGTGATGCTGTTGTCTTACAGTGTAATGCTGCTGTCCTACAGTGTAATGCTGCTGTCCTACAGTGTGATGCTGCTGTCCTACAGTGTAATGCTGCTGTCTTACAGTGTGATGCTGTTGTCTTACAGTGTAATGCTGCTGTCCTACAGTGTAATGCTGCTGTCCTACAGTGTGATGCTGCTGTCCTACAGTGTGATGCTGTTGTCTTACAGTGTGCCACATGGTGTTGACCCACATTGAGTCCAGGATGTGCAGTAACTGCAGCAACCACTGAAGACCAACTGTGCAAAATCTGTTCATGCACAGTAGCTCTGGCCCTGAGGCGCAGGGTTGCCAGGGTTACTCGCATTGCCAACGTGTGACATTCTGTGAGTAAACAGCAAAGTACCAAAGCACTGGAGCTGCCAGTCTTGCCCCTTTATCCCACTGACACAGGGAAAGCAGCAGGGCTGAACCTTCCATCACAGCAGTGTTGATGCTGAAGCTCCTTCTCGGGTCACGGCACCAGATCTGGGGCTTGGAGACTCACAGGGAATCAGAACAGCTGCTCAAGCTACTACAATACCCAACATTCCCAGCAAAAACTACAGCGTGGCAAACTTACATTGGATTGTGAAAAATCTTTTTCTCTCTCCTCTCTTTTGTGATGGTCTGCTTTCACTCCTCTCCTCCTCTCCTCACCTTTTTGTGTCTCGCCACTCTTCCTCCATTCCTCCTCTTTCCCTTTCTGGGGAGCAGCAGAGGCATGACAGGCTCGTATGCAGAGGAGCACCGACTGGAGCGAGGAAGCAATTACTCTTCCTCCTGCACTCTGTCAGGAGGGGGCGTCCAGAGGGACAGTGTCACTGTGCAGGCGGAGAGGACGCAGACCCACATTTATTCTCGTGACGACTCCGTTTCCTGCCCCTACACCCACCCCACAGGTGGCCAGCTGAAGCCAAATCCCATAATTCACTGCCTGTGAGAACGGAGGGAAAAGGTGAACCGCAGAGAGAATGTGCGAGAATGGGAGAAGCATCAAAGAAAGGAACAACTCGAAATGGAACAACTCAAAATGGAACAACTCAAAATGCTGTAGAAGGGGGAAGATGAAATGAAGGAGAAAGATGGGGAGCTGCAGCTGACAGCACGGTGGAGGTGATAAATGGACTTTAGAGAGCCATCGACATGGCTGCTTTTGTGGTGCAACACGTCCTGAATTCAAGGGGACAGTGTGGTGTAATCGAACTGGAACCGCACAGCATCCATCTGCCAGTACCTGACTAAACCTGACTTAGTCTGATTAAACCTGACTTAGTCTGATTAAACCTGACTAAACCTGACAAAGTCTGACTAACCCTGACTAAATCTAAATAAACCTGACTAAATCTAACTAAACCTGACTAAACCTGACTTATTCTTACTAAACACGACTAAACCTGACTAAATATAACTAAACCTGACTAAACCTGACTAGTGTTGCTCTGCGATGTAGAAGAGTGGAAATGATCACTTACAACAACTTTCATAATAACATTTATAAGGCATTTATTAATGCAACTAAATATTTGCAACTGCCTACATATCTTACATGAATGTAGACTAGTATGTCATAACCTCAGTCAAAATGTGTCATCGTTCTCATTTTAGGAAGAAAAGAATAAAATTCCAGGGCTTCAACAGAATTAATGGGATTTTGGAGATTGAAGTAGAACTGATTGAACAATAAGAGATGTAATTATTTGACTGGCACATGAGGAGAACAGGAATCAGCATTATACCATCTTCATGGGAGTTTATCAGTCTATTTATTTTACTTTAAGCTTTTTTTGTGTTCCACAAAACTACACAGTAAGTCTAATTGCACCTCCGTACAGAACAAATCCCTCAGTACCAGTGGAAAGAACTGTGACACTTCATCACCACTCTCTGCACTGCGCTCTGTCACTCACACCGAGGCTTTATACGACTCCCAAATGCTCACGTTGGAGTTATTTTATTCCATCCCACAAGAGAAGATCATTTGCCTACAGTTTTCTTTGGTGAGACTTCACAGACCTGAAAATAATGAACATATGAGAAAGATTGTTTCCTTTACAAACCAGTGCAGACAATGCAGCAGAGCCTGCAGATCAGATCAGGCCAGCCTGCTACCTCCGGCTTCAGCTTCAGCTGAAACCTTCTGCACATCTTCCCCCGTGCTGGACACAGGAGTGATGGGGTGAATTGAGGAATATGTTTTTTAGTTCTTCTTTACCGTTTGATTGATGTTAAGCTGTATTGTCATTGGCTAAATTTGTCCTGTGCTTTCACACAACCAGTCAGGAGTAGAGTTGTGAAACCAGGATTTTCAGTATTTCAGAGCGGATAAAGCTGACCATCACTCCTCTGGAAGCATGTGATTGTCAACAACTTTGTTGTCATTCTTTCAAACAGGGGCAACCAGCCACAGATCCAATGTAATCTGCCATTTCTGCAGTGAGGAGATCTCCCAGCAGCCCTTGTGTCAATCACAAGCTCATGTGGATCAGCGGCTCTGTGTCACTTCAATGCTTCGACCTGATTGGACATCAGAAGCTGATTGACAGGACTTTGTCCAGCCCATGTTGTTGCTGTTCTAAATTGCTCAGGCCGTCCTGCTGTTGCCATCAGCTAAAACACTCCAGAAGAGAGGAGGGGCTTAGACAGTTGCTATGGCTGCCAAGCCACACCTAAACTAACAGGTGAAACAAAACCAGTGTATTTAAGGGTTTATCAGGTGGAACTAACTGCTACCTGTACATTGGAAAGTGTGTTGGTGGTGTGTGAGGAAGCTGCTTTGTGGTTCTGCACTCCTGGGCAAGTCCTCCATCGCCTGACGTGATGGGCAGTATCTTACAGCAGTCTGTCAGATACATAGAATTTGTCCGTCTCAGAGAAATATCTAACGGTTTCATCTTCTTCGCGGTACCACCTGACAGCTAGCAGTGAGTGCTTCCCCGCCTTCCCATAATCTTCTCCCCTGTTCCGCTGTGCCTGTGTACGTTGCTCAGGTAACCTACCTGTAGTGCAGCTAATTTCCTGCCAGCATCTGAAGCAGGTGTGGAGGATCAGCGCTGATGCTGCTTGCTCTGTGCTTCGACCCCGCGTGACGCCCTGCAGCAGTGTGGACTGGGGGGCAGAGCACATCTATCCATTATGCATTTGGCTTATTATGCTGAGGGTTATTCCAGAGAACACAGTCCATACATCAGCTGTCAGGAGCCATGCATTGTTTTCTTGAATTTCATGTGTTTGGTTAGTTTTTTTTGTTGTTTGTTTGTTTGCAGAAGGACCAGTGAGTGTACAGGCTGTTTCCATTTTGCCTGCTGCGCTGTAGATAATGGCTGCTACAGTCACTTCTCAGAGGACATGAAGCTTGGAGAAACACCAGGCACGCCAAGGTCAGACAGGTCTGGCATTTCACACAGGCAAGACAAGAGACAGCTGCTCCTGCAGAGAGGACCCCTGCATTCAATCATACCATTAAGCATTATTATTCAGCTTGCCGATTCTCATTCTATAGGTCTCTCATCCCACCCAGCGAGACGTTGTGAGATGATGTGTTATGCGTGTCCTAATGGCCTTTCCTGCCCTCACTGCTTTAAGCTTTTTTCTATTATTAAGTG
>JAGXOD010000025.1:10292500-10305000 GCA_020368025.1 Brachyhypopomus occidentalis | reverse complement strand
GACTGAGGACACACACACACACCACGTCCCTCATCCAGACTGAGGACACACACACACACCACGTCCCTCATCCAGACTGAGGACACACACACACACCACGTCCCTCATCCAGACTGAGGACACACACACACACACCACGTCCCTCATCCAGACTGAGGACACACACACACACCACGTCCCTCATCCTTCGTCCAGAACTAATTCCCTCACGTGGCCTTTCCCCTTTCATCATTTACACTTCACATTTCATTCCAATTCTGTCTTGTTCTGTCCTCTGTCCTGTTCTGTGCTCTGTGCTATGTCCTGTGTTCCATGTTCTGTCCCGTTTCCTCTCTCTCTCTCTCTCTCCCTCTCTCTCTCCCTCTCTCCATCTCTCTCTTTGGTCTGTGTTCTGTCCTATGCTCCACGTTCTGCCGTGTTATATTGTGCGTCCTGTGTTATGTTGTGTATGTTCTTTGTTCTGTTATGTTGTGTATTTTGTTCTTTGTTCTGTTATGTTGTGTTCCATGTGTATATGGTTCCACACACTGAGACTATAGCAGTGAGTGTACTGGAGCTAGTGTTAAATAGATGAGGTTTAGCTAAAGAAGCAACAACAAACAGAATGAAACACCTGAAGCGTACTATGTTACCTAATGCATTTTGATTACTTCAGAAAGTCCTGCAAATCCCCATTATAGATAAATCAATGCAAAAGGCAGTTCATGGTTTGGTGAAGATGAGTGATCCCACTGCTGTAGTCTGTTAGTGAGGGGGTTCGTGGCTTTCATGAGTACTGCAGACTCAAGTCTTCCTGTGGGCACATTAATATCAGGTTATTGACTGAAAAATAAATTGTGTAATTGTTGTGAACGGGTGCTCATTCATTTATCCCTGCATGTGAGTGTTCACTCACAGTTATGCATAGAGAGAGAGACAGACAGTGTGAGACACAAAGACAGACAGACAGATTGAGACACAGAGAAGAGAAAGACAGAAATGCAGACCATGAGAGACAGAAACAATGAGAGACAGATGGAGAGAGACAGATATACACAGATATGCTCTTTTGCTCAGTGTTAGGTGAAGATAATCAAAAATGACCAGGACCAAACATTTAAGACATCACAAATTCTGTCAACTCTGAGTTGCATGCAAGCCAATCATAACTATAGTTCAGAACAACACCGAGATCCTAACGAGTCGTTGCATTGCTCAGCTTGTCTCTGTGCAGTGTTTAACACACGCACAGTGCTGGAGACATTTTTGTTGTCTTCACATGCATCACATTCATGTTCATAGACAACAAGGTTTTCAAAATTAGCCTGAAGTGGGAAGAGGCCGACCAGCGTGTCTGGTGCTTCTGTGGCCAGCGACAGCAGACCTGTGGACCTGCTGACCTTTGTAGACAGGCTCATTTAGAGTCTCTACCGACCTTTTAACTTTTTACTTTCTGTTTTGATTAATGTGTTCATTCTGTCAGTTGCCCCTCCCCCACCGACCTTGACCTTTGTGAGAATTACACACATTTTGCAGACAGTAAACACTTCATGTACAGTACAGCCCAACGTCCACCAGTACAGCCCAGCGTCCACCAGTACAGCCCAGTGTCCACCAGTACAGCCCAGCGTCCACCAGTACAGCCCAACGTCCACCAGTACAGCCCAGTGTCCACCAGTACAGCCCAGCGTCCACCAGTACAGCCCAACGTCCACCAGTACAGCCCAGCATCCACCAGTACAGCCCAACGTCCACCAGTACAGCCCAACGTCCACCAGTACAGCCCAGTGTCCACCAGTACAGCCCAACGTCCACCAGTACAGCCCAGCGTCCACCAGTACAGCCCAGTGTCCACCAGTACAGCCCAACGTCCACCAGTACAGCCCAGCATCCACCAGTACAGCCCAACGTCCACCAGTACAGCCCAACGTCCACCAGTACAGCCCAGTGTCCACCAGTACAGCCCAGCGTCCACCAGTACAGCCCAACGTCCACCAGTACAGCCCAGCGTCTACCAGTACAGCCCAGTGTCCACCAGTACAGCCCAGCGTCCACCAGTACAGCCCAACGTCCACCAGTACAGCCCAGCATCCACCAGTACAGCCCAGTGTCCACCAGTACAGCCCAACGTCCACCAGTACAGCCCAGCGTCCACCAGTACAGCCCAACGTCCACCAGTACAGCCCAGCGTCCACCAGTACAGCCCAGTGTCTACCAGTACAGCTCGAAGTCCACCAGTACAGTCATCTCTAATGTCAAGATAAGGGAATAGATTAAATATTCCAAATGGAGACTGTGAGTCAGATCACTGTGTGTCAAGTGTGAGTCACGTGTGAGTCACGTGTGAGTGAGATTACTGTGAGTCACGTGTGAGTCAGATCACTGTGTGTCACGTGTGAGTCAGATCACCGAGTCACGTGTGAGTCACGTGCGAGTCAGATTACTGTGCGTCACGTGTGAGTCAGATTACTGTGTGTCACGTGTGAGTCAGATCACTGTGTGTCACGTGTGAGTCAGATCACTGTGTATCACGTGTGAATCAGATCACTGTGAGTCACGTTTGAGTCACATGCGAGTCACGTGCGAGTCAGATTACTGTGCGTCACGTGTGAGTCACCTGTGAGTCAGATTACTGTGTGTCACATGTGAATCAAATCACTGGCTCACTCCAGGGTTGTTGAAACAGATGTCACCTTTTCTGATAAATGCGAAAAATGCTTGACTGTCTCTAACACAGATTTGATGATAGAAATTTTACCACCACACTACATTTATAAGAATTTACTGTACATATAAGTACAATTTGCATAACTATGCCAACACTCCTAGGTAGACACACTGTGCTCTTACTAACAAGGCTTCTTTGCAGGGCTTTGCGAGGTGGCTAGACCACCTGTGTCTCTCAGTGTCTCTGAAACCCTCCTCCGCTCCCATGAAGATAACGTTGTTTGCCACATTTAAACAAACAAAACCTGTTCTTCAGCAGAGAGGTGTTCTTCAGCAGAGAGGTGTGCTTCAGTAGCTGGGCTGCACCTATGCCCTGGCTTCTCAACCTCGTCGTGATACCTCCTCGTTTCTCAGACTGCCCTGTGAGAGGACATTCCAAAGGTTGGTGTTACTGGAATAAAAGCATGCAGAGAAACCCCCGCCCCTTTCTGGGCAGCCCCTGTGGGACACTGTATGAGGTCAGAGGTCACGGTGGGCAGCTACAGATGGGCAGTAGCGAGTGAAGGAGTGAACGCATGGGAGGGCTATGAAGCTCGGCAACTGGGCTGGACCGACTGCTCTGCTGCCTAATGATGTAATGGAGTGGTCCTGGGTCCCTGGGTGTCAGCGGCTCCAGGAGAGGTGGCCAAGTCTTCTGTCTGACACGCACAGCGTTTGACCTCTCTGAGTGCATGACCTCCGCAAGGCGCTACAGTTCCAGATGCACCAGAGTTGCCAACTGCAAAGGATAACGATCGCTTCCCAGTGCCCGCCTGGCACATCTGTGACTCAGTGGGGATTGGTCATGAGAGCCATGCATCAGTTCAGCAGTTCATTCAACTCTTTCCCCATTATAATGAAGGGTACAGCTTAAATAAGTGATTTTTGGGTTTTATAACTGGTGCTCTTTGTCTTTTGCTGTTGTTATTTGCATTTCTTCATTCTGGTTGTGTTGTATAATGTATTCCTCGCTGGAAACGACATCAGTAGTTGTAAAGCCCAGATGAAACTGCTCTCAGGGGCTCCTGCTCTTTCAGAGGGAACGTGTTCAGCTAATCACGCTCTCAGCTGAATAACAAATCCCCCGTGCCACTCCCTGCTATTCGTAATACACAAAGACAAAGCCAGCCGTTCTGACCAAGCTAATGTCACTTATGAACCCTATTTTCTTTTTTACGTTGTTTCTTTTGGTATTCCATTGAGAGCACCATCAGGACTTTTATTAGAGAGGCCATATAACAGAATTATTCAGTGGGGGCGCTATGCAAGTTTGATACCAGTGTTTATAGTTTATGCCAATATCTGGGCCTTACTTGGGAGCTCTGTGACTGAAGATGAAATAAACATCACAGAGGTGAGGACAAGCTGCTGCTGCTACATGTCCTTGGCTAACAGAGGTCAAATATGATGTACTTCCTTACCCAAAGGAAAGAAATAGCTTCCATGTAGAACACTATAAAAGAAATGAATTAAAGCAATAAATTGGTACTGTAAACACATTAGTCACAAAATTGTAATAATTTTGATATTAGTGGCTTTCCTAGTGTGCTTTAAATCATGAACTATGTTCTCAGAGAACTAAGGAGGGAGTTATTATACATGTGCAAATGTGAGTTTTTAAGTGTATTCATGATCTCAAATGAATTTAGAAAAGATCCACTTGATCCTGCCATCCATGTGTCATGCCCAGATATAGCTGTCATTGTGGCTTATTTAAAAAGCCTTATGGTGTCACTGACAGTCAGCATACAACAGGACACAATACAAACTGTATTTATTAATAAAGGCAGCTGTGTAGAGACGCCAGTCAGGCAGTGTGCAGTAACACTACAGAGAATCCAAGAGAAATATCAACAACACAGAAAACAAGACTGGGCACTAGAAAAACAGCCACCGCACAGAGGAGACAATAAAGGATGTCCAGGAGACTTACTGAGGGAGGAGACACTGAAGAATGTCCAGGAGACTTACTGAGGGAGGAGACACTGAAGAATGTCCAGGAGACTTGCTGAGGGAGGAGACACTGAAGGATGTCCAGGAGACTTGCTGAGGGAGGAGACACTGAAGAATGTCCAGGAGACTTACTGAGGGAGGAGACAATGAAGAATGTCCAGGAGACTTACTGAGGGAGGAGACAATGAATAATGTCCAGGAGACTATTTAAGGGAGGAGACAATGAAGAATGTCCAGGAGACTTACTGAGGGAGGAGATGCTGAAGAATGTCCAGGAGACTTACTGAGGGAGGAGATGCTGAAGAATGTCCAGGAGGCACTGGGAAAACATCTTAAATAGGGAGAGTGAAATGAAGAGGTCAGAGGGGGTGTGGCCAGTGAAGACAGCAATGATGAACGTGGGACTGTGGGCGGGACTGAGGCAGGGAGTGTAACATTGCTGCTAATTACATTTTTAAAATTCATGAATGATAATTAAATTTTATAAGTCAAAGATTCAGACACTGGGAGTGGCATGAATTCCAAGAACACATTCTGTTGTGTTTGATGGCCTGTAAAAAGGTGATTGAAAATGTACCAATTCACAAGTTAACACTGTGCTTGTAGGGGTTCTCAAATCCAGCATGCATTGTGATACCTCTATCTGAAGGAGTCAATTCAATTGATTTTGTAATGGTTGAACTTATTACAAGCTGGTCTTCTGAGCAGATTATAAACACTTTCAGGAGGAACATTTGAGTTCCATCCACCAGGAAGGTGGGAGGAGGTGTTTCCCACATGTTCTCGCTGGCTTAAAACACTTGTTAACTGCCATAATAGTCCTCCTGCCTTGCAAGTAACAGGGGCTAGTAACTTAGGTACAGCTGGAAGGGGGAGAGTCCGGACAAATGCATCGGGGGATTCTGGGTACACTCCACTGGGAAGAGAAACGTACACCACACACCATGCCAGACTCTGAGATACGTGCAGAGATAACATACAAGGTCCTGGTGCAGTCTCTCCACCTGGCCCACTGGATTGTGGGTAATGACCTGACATGAGATTCATGGTCACATCCAAATGCTGTTTAAATGCACGTTCCAGGGTTGAGATGTAAAGTGGCTACCTCAGTGCTGCCATCTGGTAGCAAGAGGGAAGACCTGGAAGAAGCTCTAGCTAACAGGCCTTTGAGAAGTTGTCAACAATGGTGGAGATCGTGATTCATCTTGTGACTGTATGATCTGTGATAAAATTCACCAAGCAGTGCTCCGAGGTGCCAGATCGGACCCTGATGACTACGGAGTGTTGGACATCCACTCTGAGAGTTGTCCACCAGTACTGCTGGAATACTATGTGTACTCCCAGGTGTACAGAGACTACTAAAGTTAATCAGTATTTACCACTGTGTCAAGGAAACTAAACTAGTGGAACATGTCCCAGAGGACTTTGTTGACAAAGAACTGGAACACTGACGTCCATTAGACAGGTGTTATCCATCCATCCATCCATCCACCCATCTATCAAATGCAAGGTGGAATAAACAAACTCCAGGCAACTGAGCAAGTGATGGTGGATGTGCTGTTATCTAGCAGTCATCTACTGTGATGTCACAGTACAGGAAAGATTAAGGAAAATGTTCAAGAACGACGTCTTTGCACCATGGATTCAGAAAAAAGACTATGTAGTCAAAAGTCATATCGTAATGTGTGAACCCAACCTGTAGTCACACATCACCTACAGCTTGCGTCCAGGTCCATAACCAGTTATGAGGACACAGAGGTCTGGACTTCAATAATTTCATAGGTTTTTGAAATACCATCTTACTTTGGGCCCACCAATACCCACATAACATAGCTTAGACATGTCCTTTAAAACTTGCATAGATTGACTTAATTTTTATATGAGTAAGCTTAACAAGATCACATATTACATTCTCGATTTATAATCTTCTAGCAGTAACAGCATGTACTATATTTATAATCAGTTCCATCCTGGTTCTCTCTTTTTGAAAAGATACCGTAGTCCACGTGATGGCCACCACATCAGCATACAGAATCATCCATGTTCGGTTCCTAAAGGAGACATTTTTATATAACAGGGCCTCACATTTTATCTGTTATAAAGAGCTGCTTAACCTCAGGCTCCATCCCTGCTTCTTTCAGACATTAAATAGTTCAGTTCCTTCTTAAACAGCTTGGTCGTAATGCAGAGATCCTCAGTGATTTTTGGCCCATCTCAAAATTGCCATTTCTCTCTAAAGTTATGGGAAAGATAGTTCTGGCACAACTGTGGGCTCATTTGAATAAAAATGATATCTTCGAAATATGATATGCCATTTCAGTTTTCTTTTAAAACCTCTCACAGTACAGAGTCTACCTTACTAAATGTGTCAAATGATTTATACCTTGCTGTTGACTCGGGTAACTGTGCTGTCAGTCTTGTAGACCCCAGTGTGGCCTTTGACCCTGTTGTTCACAACATTCGTATTGATTACCCCGAGGACATGTTTGGCTGTAGGGAGTAGTTCTACACTGTTTCAAGGTCTTATCTGTGGGAAAACTTTTTCATTTCATATTGGCAAGCCTTTTTTTAATCTGTAGCTACTGTTGGTTATGGAGTGTCCCAAGGTTCAATATTAGGTCGTATTATTTTATCACTGCATACGCTTCCTTTGGGTAATGTCAATTGGAAGTATATAGTCTCATTTCATTGTTATGCGAGTGACACAGAGCTCTTTATCCCTCTAAATCCCACCAATATTAGCTCTCTGAACTGTCTCTCCAGAGTTTATTTTAATGGAATCAAAGTTGCAAAGCCTGAACACACCCTCAATCACACTGCCTGTTTATTTAATCATGTAGGATCACTCTCACAATGTCTTAAGTTGAACATAAAACATCTTCGGCATGTGTGTTGCATGCAGTACTAACATGGCCCAAGCCCAACTAATAATCGGTGGAGATGGAGTTTGGAATGTTGGAGGCAGAAGGGGACCTGTGACACGGAAGTTGTGTAGTTCACATTTTCATTACATTTCTGCTTCTACACTGGCAGCAAAAACTGACAAAAGCAGCTGAATCCTTTCTAATGTTTTTTTTTTAATCCAAGTATAGAAACGATAAGGAAAGATTCAGCTAATTGTACCACACAGCTTAGCTAAGCAGCTGCCTATTTTCAGCCTAAGTAATCATGAGGTGATAGCTATGTTGTTAATATCTATGAGGTGATATCTATGTTGTTTATATCTATGAGGTGATAGCTATGTTGTTAATATCTATGAGGTGATAGCTATGTTGTTAATATCTATGAGGTGATATCTATGTTGTTAATATCTATGAGGTGATATCTATGTTGTTTATATCTATGAGGTGATATCTATGTTGTTAATATCTATGAGGTGATATCTATGTTGTTTATATCTATGAGGTGATAGCTATGTTGTTTATATCTATGAGGTGATAGCTATGTTGTTTATATCTATGAGGTGATATCTATGTTGTTTATATCTATGAGGTGATAGCTATGTTGTTTATATCTATGAGGTGATATCTATGTTGTTTATATCTATGAGGTGATATCTACAAGGAAATGATGTTTACTGTGCAGAGATCTACACTCTCCTTCGATGACATCAGTGTTTAAGATATGAAACTTGAAATGAATGTGTTAAAGACGACCTTCTTCGAGACGCTTATGGAATCTTCAGATGTTTTCATAATACCAAGTTAGAAGTGTAGTACTAGATTTAGCATAGGTTGAATAGCTTACAGTAATAGCTTACAGTATTAACACGATGACCATTCACACACCACTCTCTAGACACGTAGACCATTCACACACCACACTCTAGACACGTAGACCATTCGCACACCACACTCTAGACATGTAGACCATTCACACACCACACTTTAGACACGTAGACCATACACACACCACACTCTAGACATGTAGACCATTCACACACCACACTCTAGACACGTAGACCATTCACACACCACACTCTAGACACGTAGACCATTCACACACCACACTCTAGACATGTAGACCATTCACACACCACACTCTAGACACGTAGACCATACACACACCACACTCTAGACATGTAGACCATTCACACACCACACTCTAGACACGTAGACCATTCGCACACCACACTCTAGACACGTAGACCATTCACACACCACACTCTAGACATGTAGACCATTCACACACCACACTCTAGACACGTAGACCATTCGCACACCACACTCTAGACACGTAGACCATTCGCACACCACACTCTAGACACGTAGACCATTCACACACCACACTCTAGACACGTAGACCATTCACACACCACACTCTAGACACGATGACCATTCACACACCATACTCTAGACACGTAGACCATTCACACACCACACTCTAGACACGATGACCATTCACACACCATACTCTAGACACGTAGACCATTCGCACACCACACTCTAGACACGTAGACCATTCGCACACCACACTCTAGACACATAGACCATTCGCACACCACACTCTAGACACGTAGACCATTCACACACCACACTCTAGACACGTAGACCATTCACACACCACACTCTAGACACGATGACCAATCACACACCACACCCTAGACACGATAACCAATCACACGCCACACTCCTGAATATTTACACATGATGCTCAACATTCACAGCATATAGGTCGTTAAGCATCAAGTGATTGTTTCATGTCATATTCAATTCAGATCAATTCAGATGTTTTTAATTTGTTCTACACAATCTATGAATATTCATGGTGTCCAAATGTAGATTTGTCTTACAGTTTTTTCCAGCTGCTAACACACTAAAATGACCTGCTTAGCAGAAATAATTTAACTGACACACAGAGAGCACAACCTCTTCTCAAGTGTCCAAAACTCTAAACACATGTCCTGTTTTACACACATTTTGCAATTTAAAATGGCACTTTTTAAAACACACTGAACACGGTTCTCTACAAAAGACACAACAATCTGACATAAAGTCACATGTTTGCCATTTTAAAACACTGCCATTGAAAATGACAACACATGAACTAAATTGCCAATACATGAGCCACCTGGCCAAACACCTCAGTTCTAAATTGTTAGCACTTCAATCAGGAAGTAAAACACTATAAAAAAGACCCCCAGGTGAGCACCTTATTTTACAACAACAATGGAAGATGTTGCAGAGAGAGGAAGAAGGAGGGTGAGAATGAGAGGGGGGGAGGAACAGTTGGAGGTAGAGGTAGAGGTAGAGCTGGTAGATGAATTCATGGCCAAAGAAGACAACAACTGTCAAATGAAATCAGAGCAACCTTAGTTGATCATGTCATCAACCATGGGCTGACAATGCAAGAGGACAGAGAGTGCAGCCCAACTTGAGCCGCTTTACTGTCGCCTCTGTCATCCGGACATTTAGACTAGGGAACAGGCATGTGATGATATTGATGTGGGTACGATTCAGGGATGGATAAGGCACTCAAGGTGCTTCTTCCCTTAATGTCTGGCAAGGGAAGATATTGCCTGTGATGTGGACGAGGCGTTGTGGCCAGACCCAGCTGTGCGGCAAGATCCTGCCTAATTTTGTTTCTTCCATTTTTTTTTTCTATAAATTTTCTCTACACTTTTTTCTGTAATGTTCTTTTTCATTTTTTGTTCTATCCAATGCAAATATATATGTTGTGCAGATATTGCACTGACTTGTTTGGTGAAAATAAATAAATAACAGCAGCGTGTGTGTGCGTGTGTGTATCTGCAAATATTTTTCTGCATGTGAACAATCTGAAGAATTTTCAACAATTTGAACTATTTTAGTATTATAACAAAGCTCACTAGACATTAGTGTTTTTCATTCTGCCCAGCAGTGTGTAGTTGATCAGACAAAAATGTAGTTATATGATGAAGTGTGTGTGCTGTTTGGTCCAAAAGTTTGATTTTTATAATGTTATATGTAGTTTTGGTTGCAGTGCTTGATTTTGCAGGATATATGAGGTATTCCGCAGTTTGGGTGTGTGGTTTTGTGAATTGTGTTAAGTATTTTGATAAATTGTGATAGTTTTCAAAATTGTGTCTTAGCAGATGGAAAAAACTGTAATATTATGTAATATAGCGATACTCTTTGACTCCACTTAATATTTTATGACTGTTTTAGCCATAGCAACAGTATTAATTAATGGACTTTCTGGAATCTCCTCTAAATTCTACCCCAATGACTTTCTAGAACACATTTTTATCCTTTGAGAAGTTACCACTAAATATAATCTCTGAAGTGCCTGGAGGCAGCTCTGCTCTGACGCTACCGTCTTCTCATCTTCTACCCTCTGGGTTGTGTGCTGTTGTAGCTGCTGTAGCTGTTGTAGCTGCTGTAGCTGTTATAGCTGTTGTAGCTGCTGTAGCTGCTGTAGCTGTTGTAGCTGTTGTAGCTGTTGTAGCTGCTGTAGCTGCTGTAGCTGTTGTAGCTGCTGTAGCTGCTGTAGCTGTTGTAGCTGATGTAGCTGATGTAGCTGCTGTAGCTGATGTAGCTGCTGTAGCTGTTGTAGCTGCTGTAGCTGCTGTAGCTGTTGTAGCTGCTGTAGCTGCTGTAGCTGCTATAGCTGTTGTAGCTGCTGTAGCTGCTGTAGCTGTTGTAGCTGCTGTAGCTGCTGTAGCTGTTGTAGCTGCTGTAGCTGCTGTAGCTGTTGTAGCTGCTGTAGCTGTTGTAGCTGTTGTAGCTGCTGTAGCTGTTGTAGCTGTTGTGTGCTGCTGTAGCTGTTGTAGCTGCTGTAGCTGCTGTAGCTGTTGTAGCTGCTGTAGCTGCTGTAGCTGCTGTAGCTGTTGTAGCTGCTGTAGCTGTTGTAGCTGTTGTAGCTGCTGTAGCTGCTGTAGCTGTTGTAGCTGTGTAGCTGCTGTAGCTGCTGTAGCTGTTGTAGCTGCTGTAGCTGTTGTAGCTGTTGTAGCTGCTGTAGCTGCTGTAGCTGTTGTAGCTGATGTAGCTGCTGTAGCTGCTGTAGCTGTTGTAGCTGTTGTAGCTGCTGTAGCCGAGGTATGTGAGAACTCTCCTCCATAACAAGTTCTGCTGGTTTCTTTGCTGTTGTTGCAGCTCTGATCCAGTGAGAAAGGCAGTCAAGCAAATCTTCCTTTGCCAGATTGGAAGGTGCGTAGTCTCCTTGTACCGAACTTGGTCAGTATGTTCTCATTACAGCTTCTCACGCTTTGATTTGAGTGAAAGTTCTGGAGTGGGGCCAGACGTGGGGCCAGACGTGGGGCCAGACGCGTGGCCAGACGCGTGGCCAGACGCGTGGCCAGACGCTTGGCCAGACGCGTGGCCAGACGCTTGGCCAGACGCTTGGCCAGACGCGTGGCCAGACGCTTGGCCAGACGCGTGGCCAGACGAAGGGCCAGCGCTCAGTTCTCAGACGTGGTGATCACACGTTGGTTTCTGGGTTGTTGGTAAGGTGGTGTTGTCACTCATCCCTCTAAAACAGCTCCATTCCACATAAGATAGCAGACAATCAAAACAACAACTTCAAGACAGGGAGTAGCAATGCAGCAGAAGTATCTCTCCGTGTGATTCAATTACTATTAGACCTTCTTTAAGGAAACTTGATTCTGTAAATCTCTACATACTGAGGGCTGAAATTACTACACATACAAACAAAAAAACAAAACAAACAAACAAAAAAAATTACTACACATACAGTCACGGCAATGCAGAGAGTTTTAGGAACATTGAGGCCCAACAAACAAGGGCGATGGCTCCCCCTCTACCCACCACCCCCACCACCCCCTCTACCCACCACCCCCTCTACCCACCACCCCCACCACCCCCTCTACCCACCACCCCCACCACCCCCTCTACCCACCTCCCCCTCTACCCACCACCCCCTCT
>JAGXOD010000025.1:10255000-10290000 GCA_020368025.1 Brachyhypopomus occidentalis | reverse complement strand
TTAACGAGGTCTAATTTACCCCCCCCCTCCTGAACAGAGTTAACGAGGTCTAATTTACCCCCCCTCCTGAACAGAGTTAACGAGGTCCAGAGTGAAATGCTGTTCACTTTGCTGGAGACTCTGGGTAATTCTGCACATTATGTGGTGAGAGGGGTTATGGTAACCATGAGTGAGGCTGTTGATGGTGAGTACAGGTTTTAATTCTGGTGGAGAGTATAATTCTAACTCATCTTACAGTTTTTTCCAGCTGCTAACACACTAAAATGACCTGCTTAGCAGAAATATTTTAACTGACACACAGAGAGCACAACCTCTTCTCAAGTCTCCAAAACTCTAAACACATTTCCTGTTTTACACACATTTTGCAATTTAAAATGGCACTTTTAAAACACATTGAACATGGTTCTCTGCAAAAGACACAACAATCTGACATAAAGTCACATGTTTGCCATTTTAAAACACTGCCATTGAAAATGACAACACATGAACTAAATTGCCAATACATGAGCCACCTGGCCAAACACATCAGTTCTAAATTGTTAGCACTTCAATCAGGAAGTAAAACACTATAAAAAGACCCCAGGTGAGCACCTTATTTTACAACAACAATGGAAGATGTTGCAGAGAGAGGAAGAAGGAGGGTGAGAATGAGAGGAGGAGGAACAGTTGGAGGTAGAGGTAGAGGTAGAGCTGGTAGATGAATTCATGGCCAAAGAAGACAACAACTGTCAAATGACATCAGAGCAACAATGCAAGAGGCTGGACAGAGAGTGCAGCCCAACTTGAGCCGCTTTACTGTCGCCTCTGTCATCCGGACATTTAGACTAGAGAACAGGCATGTAACCATTTTACTGTAATTTTTCACACTATGTAGTACACCCTATGTCATAGTGGCCAAAGTTGGGTGACACCTGTTTACTTCATGAATGAATAATCTCATACACTAACTGTACAAGTTTCCTGTATAATTCATTGTACTCTGGGGAAATATCTTTAGGCTGCAATGTCCAAGGCCTATATTTGTGTTTTTTGTCTTTTCCCAAAGGACTGAGAGACTCAACCATGGTGGAGGAAGGGCCAAAATGTTCACCGCAGTACAGGAAGATGCCATTATAAACTTGGTTACGGAAAACAATGAAATCAGATTACGAGAAATTCAAAGCCACATCATCCAAGACAACACAATATTCAGCAACATTCAAAGAGTTAGTCTGTCCACATTAGCTCGCATTCTCAAACGAAACCAAATCAGAATGAAACAACTTTATAAGGTGCCATTTGAGAGAAACTCAGAAAGAAACAAAGAGCTCAGAAAAACATATGTGGATGTAAGTACAATATTGACTACAGTGCACACATTTCTCCCTGTGTACTGGATAACATCATATTTACTTTTTTTGACATTGAGTTTTGTTCTTTGTTTTTAGGCAGTACTGGAAATGGATGCTCATGCAATCCCACATGAGTTCATCTTTATAGATGAGGCTGGGTTCAACCTAGCAAAGACCAGAAGAAGGGGAAGAAACATCATTGGCCAAAGAGCCATTATAGATATTCCTGGCCAACGTGGTGGAAACATCACAATGTGTGCTGCCATCTCCAATACACATGGAGTCCTCTATCGTCATGCCAATCTTGGACCATACAACACAGTTCATATTCTCACATTTTTGGACAGACTCCATGACATTGCACTGACTTCTTTGGTGAAAATAAATAACAGCAGCGTGTGTGTGTATCTGCAAATATTTTTCTGCATGTGAACAATCTGAAGAATTTTCAACAATTTGAACTATTTTAGTATTATAACAAAGCTCACTAGACATTAGTGTTTTTCATTCTGCCCAGCAGTGTGTAGTTGATCAGAAAAAAATGTAGTTATATGATGAAGTGTGTGTGCTGTTTGGTGCAAAAGTTTGATTTTTATAATGTTATATGTAGTTTTGGTTGCAGTGCTTGATTTTGCAGGATATATGAGGTATTCCGCAGTTTGGGTGTGTGGTTTTGTGAATTGTGTTAAGTATTTTGATAAATTGTGATAGTTTTCAAAATTGTGTCTTAGCAGCTGGAAAAAAACTGTATTATTATTATTAGTTATGAAATCAGACATATTATATGAAAGGAAGATTGTAAACAGTACAAACACATATATATGCTTATATATATGCACATATATATATATATGTGGAGGATTATAATGTTGTTTTTCTCTTACTGTTAACCACAGGAAGTAGAAGCCCCCTGATTGCTATGGATGTGTGAAAGGTAGGAGGTGGTGTTCAGTGTGCTGTGTTCAGTGTTCAGTGTGCTGTGTGCTGTGTTCAGTGTGCTGTGTTCAGTGTGCTGTGTGCTGTGTTCAGTGTGCTGTGTTCAGTGTGCTGTGTTCAGTGTTCAGTGTGCTGTGTTCAGTGTTCAGTGTGCTGTGTTCAGTGTGCTGTGTGCTGTGTTCAGTGTGCTGTGTGCTGTGTTCAGTGTGCTGTATTCAGTGTGCTGTGTTCAGTGTTCAGTGTGCTGTGTGCTGTGTTCAGTGTGCTGTGTGCTGTGTTCAGTGTGTTGTATTCAGTGTGCTGTGTTCAGTGTTCAGTGTTCAGTGTGTTGTATTCAGTGTGCTGTGTTCAGTGTTCAGTGTGCTGTATTCAGTGTGCTGTGTTCAGTGTTCAGTGTGCTGTATTCAGTGTGCTGTGTTCAGTGTGCTGTGTTCAGTGTGCTGTATTCAGTGTGCTGTATTCAGTGTTCAGTGTGCTGTATTCAGTGTGCTGTGTTCAGTGTTCAGTGTGCTGTATTCAGTGTGCTGTGTTCAGTGTGCTGTGTTCAGTGTGCTGTGTTCAGTGTGCTGTATTCAGTGTGCTGTATTCAGTGTTCAGTGTGCTGTGTTCAGTGTGCTGTGTTCAGTGTGATGTGTTCAGTGTGATGTGTTCAGTGTGCTGATCAGATGCTGCAGTGAAACTGTGCTGTTCTTACATGTGCTCACTCACATACTGAAGACCCCCCACATGCTGAAGCCCCCCTAACCCCTAACCCCTAACCCTTAACCCTTAACCCTAACCCATAACCCCTAATCCTTAACCCTTAACCCTTAACCCTAACCCATAACCTCTAACCCTAACCCTTAACCCTAATCCTAACCATAACATTTTTGATTATTAGGACATTGTCTCTGAACATGGAATAGAGCTCCATATTCCATCTTTTGTATTTGAAATATTATAAAATTAGCTATTGTATTATCTTCAAGCCTAATGAGACAAGCTTTAATTATAATTTTAATTAGTTAAAATTAGTCATTGAATTATCTTCAAGCTTAATGACACTACTTTTAACTATGATTTTAATTAGTTAAAATTAGATATTGTATTATCTTTAAGCTTCATAAGAGTGGTTGATTCTAAAATGATTTGATGTCCCTTTCGCTAGGCGGTAGAGAAATACAGAGCTTATGAGATTGATGCTTTCCACCTTGCTGTCCTGTAAAACACAGAGGACTTCTCTGAGACTACTCTGAGACTACTCTGAGACTACTTTGAGACTACTCTGAGACGGGCGCTTCATTCACCAGCCTCTCCACCCTGTGATCTGGACTATATATCCCTCCGCCCTTCAGCCATTTATTAATTAGCGGACCCTTATTTCAAGGGGCCTAACATTAACCCTCAAAAGAGCAGGTTTCAGAGGTAAATACCCCACCCCATCATTCCCAGCCTGCTTCTATACATACAGAACAAATTGGAAATGTGCATTCATTTAAATTTGAAAATAGATCCATTACTGTCAGTAAACCCTGAAACACATGAGCAGATTTTCACTTTCACATTCCTCCCAGGGCTGCACATGTATATCATGCAGAACATTTTAAAATAAAGCAGAACAGGTTTGTGTAATGAAGCTTATTGTGTAAACATAGTAACAAAACACTCCAGATGTGCTGAAATATCAGTGATTTAATGCAGAGACAAATGTTTCCAGAGTGTTTATAGTCACAGACCAGCAGGCCAAGCATCCAAAAAACTGTAAAGTGATACTTTGCAAAATCTTTAAAGCGCTTAGTGTCATAAGAATATGTTAATCCCTTCTCCTGCTGACTTAAACATCGATTATAATGAGACAATGCTTGAAAGTTATTTAAAGTTACCTCGGTAAACATGTTTATGACTTTTCCGGGAGCTCTGATGGAGCCTCTTACTGAAGGGATAAGGATCACACCCTTTAATGGATTATCTCCGGAAAGTCCTGGAAAGCTCCGGAAAGCTTTGGGAAGCTCTGGGGCCAAGGAGACAGGTTGCATGGAGCAGAGGGAACTGGGTGCAATTAATTCCACTATGTAAAAGCTTGACTTCACCACAGAAGTCTGATGCTTTTGACAAACTAAATATTAAACAAATATGGAAACTTAAGGCCTCAGAAGCACCCATATGTCCTGGTCTTCACACCAACAGCATATCAAATCAATCTACTTTTAATCATCTGAATTGGTCTGAGGAAAAAAAAGAGTCTTCTCTTGTTCAAATACAATTTCTTGCACATCTGTTAAGGAGATGTCTGCTAGCGTCCATGGGGCTGTCTAGTGAGTTTGAGTGAGGACTGAGCGGAGAGAAAAGAGGTTGTCACTTTGACTGCAGTATTTTTACTGAAAGGTGCTTGGGACCCTCAACACTGACATGTCACTGGAGCTTGAAATTCAATTTCAGTTCAAATTCAAACCAGGAAGTATTTAGTTGGACACACCAATCATTTACCAATCAACTCTGTCACTGAGGATTGGGGGTGTGGTTTGGGACAGAGTGATGAGGACAACAGCATGCTCAGGACAGGATGGAATTATTCAGTCCCACATTTGATTTTTGGATCTCCATCAGAATCCGGGTCCTCACAGCACTGTAGAATCATCCTGTCTTACTGTTACTCCAGGACAATCCTTCATCTCACTCATTCAGCCTCTCCATCACTATCCTTAAAATCTTTTATTTTCAACAAAAGCCAAAAGGAAGCAGCAGAGGTTTATGTGAGAACAACTAATAGATGTAAGAACAACTTCTAAACTGGTACTGCAGCCCAGTGAAACCGTCAAAACCACTGACTCCATCTTCCTCCGTTCCTCTGAATACAGTGAAGCCAGATGGAGGAAGAACCAGGTTCACTTGTTCTCTTTGAGCTTCTCATTGCCTTCCTCATTAAGAAGAGACTGTGCTGGTTATTTTGGTTTTATGGAGAGACTGTGGGCTGGTCTCTCTCAGAAGTTGTGCTGGTTATTTTGGTTTTATGGAGAGACCGTGGGCTGGTCTCTCTCAGAAGCTGTGCTGGTTATTTTGGTTTTATGGAGAGACCGTGGGCTGGTCTCTCTCAGAAGCTGTGCTGGTTATTGGGGTTTTATGGAGAGACCGTGGGCTGGTCTCTCTCAGAAGCCGTGCTGGTTATTGGGGTTTTATGGAGAGACCGTGGGCTGGTCTCTCCCAGAAGCCATGCTGGTTATTGGGGTTTTATGGAGAGACCGTGGGCTCAGCCTTATCCAGTATCAGCTGCAGTGCAGATGCAGGGAGGCTGGATTATGCTCAGAAAAACACTTCACATGTGTGAGTGCTGATGACAGCCAAAACCCCCCATAGAAGACGGGATCATTGTGTGTGTGTGTGTGTGTGTGTGTAATGTACTGACCTAAGGAATAACACTCCCCATCTGTCACAAGCCTAAATAAAAGAGGGAGAACGTATTTGATCAGACAGCTAAACTGCATCTTTTGAGTTTTTATGACTCTTCTTTTTGCATTTCTTTACTTTTCTTCTTTTCTTTCATCTGTATTTCTGTTTTATATGGATGGGATTCTGATGATTGCAATGTAGGTTTCTGGAACATAGACAGTGTTATAGCATTACCCTGCATGTGAGAGAGATAATGAGTTTCCTGCTGAAATGCATGCAAAATGTCTTCGCTGATGATGCATCTGTGCTCTTTCTGCTGTGTTTGTAGTCCGTTTGAAATCTGAAATGCTGAAATGCTGAAACACTGAAACGCTGAAACACTGAAACAATGAAACACTGATTGTCTCCATTCCAAGATCTGCTGCAGTTCTCAATCAATGAGCATTATCACTTTGAGATTCTCTATCTCTCTCTCTCCCTCTCTCTCATAATCTCCCTCTATCTCTATATCCCTCTTTGTCCTCCTCTCTCCCTCTCTCCTTCTCTCCCTCTCGGTCCTCCTCTCTCTCCCTCTCTGCCCTATTCTCTCCCTCTCTCCCTCTCCCTCCCTCTCTCCCTCTCTGCCCTATTCTCTCCGTCTCTCCCTCTTCCTCTCTCCCTCTCTCTCTCCCTCTCTGTCCTTCTCTCTTCCTCTCTCTCTCTCCCTCTTCCTCTCTCTCTCTCTCTCTCCCTCTCTGCCCTCCTCTCTTCCCCTCCCTCTGTTTCTCTCCCCCCCTCCCCACACACACACACAAGCTCATTACTGTTGACATGCCTTTTTGAAGATGTAAATTAAGCTCAGTGAAACAATTAGGTAACAATTCGGTAAGCCACTGTGGTGCAGCTCAGGCAGGTCTCTACAGGTGGGACTCCAGGCAGGGAGCTTTAATTCTCATTACATCATTTCAGGCTAAGCTGTAGAACAACAGGCCTCTCCTGCCACCCGATACATTGGGACGGCCCTGCTTGCACCACGCACAGGAGCCGCGCCACAATTTCACAGGGTGCTGTACAAGAGATAACAGTGAGGTTTCTGCCTCTGATGGTGCTGTGCAAGTTTCCAAATAAGCATGAAATTATGTTAGTCCTGAAGTGCAGCGCAGATTGCAGACATCACATGTTTGGCATTTGAACTGACACTCGCAAGATTAACCTTGTGATACTCTACAGGGCAGGAGAGTGAGGGAGGCATAGTGATGGAGGGATGGAGGTAGAGTGATAGAGGGAGGTAGAGTGATGGAGGGAGGGAAGTAGAGTGATAGAGGGAGGGAGGCATAGTGATAGAGGGAGGTAGAGTGATGGAGGGAGGGAGGTAGAGTGATAGAGGGAGGTGGAATGGTAGAGGGAGGAATGTGTTGGGCACTGTGCGGATGGAGTTGATGGAGTGTGTGTGGATCGTACAGAGTGTGAGGGGAGTGTGTGTGGACTGTAGAGAGTGTGTGAGGGGAGTGTGTGTGTGGACTGTAGAGTGTGTGAGGGGTGTGTGTGTGTGGACTGTAGAGAGTGTGTGGGGGGTGTGTGTGTGGACTGTAGAGAGTGTGTGAGGGGAGTGTGTGTGTGAACTGTAGAGAGTGTGTGAGGGGAGTGTGTGTGTGGACTGTAGAGAGTGTGAGGGGAGTGTGTGTGTGTGGACCGTAGAGAGTGTGAGGGGAGTGTGTGTGGACTGTAGAGAGTGTGTGAGGGGAGTGTGTGTGTGAACTGTAGAGAGTGTGTGAGGGGAGTGTGTGTGTGGACTGTAGAGAGTGTGAGGGGAGAGTGTGTGTGTGTGGACCGTAGAGAGTGTGAGGGGAGTGTGTGTGGACTGTAGAGAGTGTGTGAGGGGAGTGTGTGTGTGTGGACCGTAGAGAGTGTGAGGGGAGTGTGTGTGTGTGGACTGTAGAGAGTGTGTGTGTGGACTGTAGAGAGTGTGAGGGGAGTGTGTGTGTGTGGACTGTAGAGAGTGTGTGTGTGGACTGTAGAGAGTGTGTGAGGGGAGTGTGTGTGTGAACTGTAGAGAGTGTGTGAGGGGAGTGTGTGTGTGGACTGTAGAGAGTGTGAGGGGAGTGTGTGTGTGGACTGTAGAGAGTGTGTGAGGGGAGTGTGTGTATGGACTGTAGAGAGTGTGTGTGTGGACTGTAGAGAGTGTGTGTGTGTGGACTGGAGGTGTGCGGCAGCACACGGGGGCTCGGGGATCTGAACGTTCTCAGGGATCTCGGGGATCTCAGGGATCTCAGGGATCTCAGGGATGGAGCTGTTCAAAGAGACTTTGATGAATGAAGCCGAGTGATTTTCAGGGACCATGGGCGGCGTCTCCTGGGTAACAGGGGTTCTGGGGAACGAGCACCTTGTAATCCATTTTCTCTGGCAGGCTGGATGTGGGGTGTGTGCTGCACTCACTGCCTGCCTGGCTCTGCACATGAGCCTCCAACCTGCCGCTGAACATGAAGCTTTCTGTGGTGCCTGTGAGCCCTCACTGTCTGTTTCTCTCCTGTCTGTCTCTGTCTCTGTCTGTCTCTCTATTGTCTCTCTGTCTCACTCTTTCTGTCTTACATTCTTTGTCTCTGATTCTCTCTCCTACTCTCTCTCTCTCTCCTACTCTCTCTCTCTCTCTCTCTACTCTCTCTCTCTCTCTCTCTCTCTCTCTCTCCTACTCTCTCTCTCTCTCTCTCTCTCTCTCTCTCTCTCTCCTCTCTCTCTCTCTCTCTCTCTCTACTCTCTCTCCTACTCTCTCTCCTACTCTCTCTCTCTCTCTCTCTCTCTCTCCTCTCTCTCTCTCTCTCTCTCTCTCTCTCTCCTACTCTCTCTCCTACTCTCTCTCTCTCCTACTCTCTCTCTCTCTCCTACTCTCTCTCTCTCTCTCTCTCTCTCTCTCTCTCCTACTCTCTCTCTCTCTCTCTCTCTCTCTCTCTCTCTCTCTCTCCTACTCTCTCTCTCTCTCTCTCTCCTATTCTCTCTCTCTCTCACTCTGTCACTCACATTTCTTTTCATCTTCAGTGAGAAGTCTTCATTCAGAGATTTTAAATGCATTTTTAAAGCTCTTTTTTCCAAGGATACTCACAATTAAAATGCATTAATATCACAGTGGAGATTTGTATAAAAATATAAAGAGTAATATTTTCCATCTCACTTTCTTTTGTTCATCTGTGAGAAAGTGAACACCAGACACTTATGGCAGGAACCCACATCCACACATGAACCACACCAGACATGCAGCAGACATGGATGTCAGACCATTACACACAGTCTTCAGAAACACTACAGCACAGCAGAGATATTCTTTAGCTCTTCAGCTCTTCTGCTCTTCAGGTCTTCAGCACTTCAACTCTTCAGGTCTTCAACTCTTCAGGTCTTCTGCTGTTCAGGTCTTCAGGTCTTCAGCACTTCAACTCTACAGGTCTTCAGCTCTTCAGCACTTCAACTCTTCAACTCTTCAGCTCTTCAGCTCTTCAGCTCTTCAGGTCTTCATATGTTAAGTTCGCACCCAGAGGGAATGAGTCATTATTGATCTGTTTGGTCAGTTGATTGGTGTGTGGTAATCAGGATGGGGTGTTTGGTAATCAGGAGGGGGTGTGGGGTAATCAGGAGGTGTTTGGTAAGAACAGGCTCATGTATCAGCTCTCCTGACCTCTTGACCCCACACTTCTCCCACACAAACTCCTCACTCTGTCCACTTTATCATCATCAGTAGTGGCTGTTTCACACTGACGCAGTAACACATCTGGAGTCCTTATCAGTTAAGACGCAACACTCCATCACAGCCCTGTAAGCATCATGCTTAACTCTGCCCTGAGCTGTAAACGCCATGTTGGGAATGTGTTAGCGCACCATTCTTTCATCTGCATAACATTGCCAAGGTCACAAGTGTCCTCATAACATTTGCATGCACATCTGCACATCTGCATGTCTGCATGTCTGCAAACAAGGGTTCACAATGCGGAGTAGCAGTACAGCAGTGATGAGTGATCACATTACACCATGTGTGTGGGCTACACAGTGATGAGTGATCACATTACACCATGTGTGTGGGCTACACAGTGATGAGTGATCACATTACACCATGTGTGTGGGTTACACACTGATCACATTACACCATGTGTGTGGGCTACACAGTGATCACATTACACCATGTGTGTGGGTTACACAGTGATCACATTACACCATGTGTGTGGGCTACACAGTGATCACATTACACCATGTGTGTGGGCTACACAGTGATCACATTACACCATGTGTGTGGGTTACACAGTGATCACATTACACCATGTGTGTGGGCTACACAGTGATCACATTACACCATGTGTGTGGGTTACACAGTGATCACATTACACCATGTGTGTGGGCTACACAGTGATCACATTACACCATGTGTGTGGGCTACACAGTGATCACATTACACCATGTGTGTGGGCTACACAGTGATCACATTACACCATGTGGGTGGGTTACACAGAGATCACATTACACCATGTGTGTGGGTTACACAGAGATCACATTACACCATGTGTGTGGGCTACACAGTGATCACATTACACCATGTGTGTGGGTTACACAGTGATCACATTACACCATGTGTGTGGGTTACACAGAGATCACATTGCCCATGTTGCCATGGTGCTGCTCCTCTGTACCTGGTGTGTTGGCGCTGAGGCTGGAACCCCGTAGGACCCTCAGACCAGCGGACAGAAGCTAGTGGTGCCACCCTGACTGAAGAGCTCAGACCAGCGGACTGAAGAGCTCAGACCAGCAGACAGAAGCTAGTGGTGCCACCCTGACTGAAGAGCTCAGACCAGCGGACAGAAGCTAGTGGTGCCACCCTGACTGAAGAGCTCAGACCAGCGGACAGACCTTAAACTATGCAGCCTGGTGATTTTATCAGACTCCATCGTTTGGAATCTCCCCCTCACCATGGAGCACTTCAGCTGGACTCTCCCCCTCACCATGGAGCACTTCAGCTGGACTCTCCCCCTCACCATGGAGCACTTCAGCTGGGCTCTCCCCTCACCATGGAGTTCTTCAGCTGGGCTCTCCCCTCACCATGGAGCGCTTCAACTGGGCTCTCCCCTCACCATGGAGCACTTCAGCTGGGCTCTCCCCTCACCATGGAGCACTTCAGCTGGACTCTCCCCCTCACCATGGAGCGCTTCAACTGGACTCTCCCCTCACCATGGAGCGCTTCAGCTGGGCTCTCCCCTCACCATGGAGCACTTCAGCTGGGCTCTCCCCTCACCATGGAGCACTTCAGCTGGACTCTCCCCTCACCATGGAGCACTTCAGCTGGGCTCTCCCCTCACCATGGAGCTTCAGCTGGGCTCCCCTCACCATGGAGCGCTTCAGCTGGGCTCTCCCCTCACCATGGAGCGCTTCAGCTGGGCTCTCCCCTCACCATGGAGCGCTTCAGCTGGGCTCTCCCCTCACCATGGAGCGCTTCAGCTGGGCTCTCCCCTCACCATGGAGTGCTTCAGCTGGTTTTGAGAGGTTTGGGACTATGCCATCCTGCTTTGCCTTTTAAAATATCAATATCAATACCCTCTGCACTGGGTTGTCTGAATTTTGGTAAATAAAGTAGGATTGTTTAGTGTATTTATTTAGGGGAATAAACACAGATAATCAAGTACTATTGACATTTTGCTCCATGAATATTTAAACGGGCAAATATTTGTAGTGTGATTAAAGTACATGCTAGACACATGTCTATAAATGTGTCTGTGTGTGTGTGTGTGTGTGTGTGTGGGTGGGTGTGTGTGTGTGTGTGTGGGACAGAGAGGGAGAGAAAGACTGAGATGGTGTAAATTCTGTCATAAGCAAAATATTTCAGTTAACGGTTCAAAGCTACACTTTACATATTAATGCAAAAACTTGCACCAAGAGCAGATTTACATATAGTCTTATCAAATCATACAGAACAATGAACGCTATTTTCTGTTAGGCAATGAGACCTTGATATTCTTTTAAAAAGACCACTGCTCCGCTCCCAATGAGAGAAGAGATGTAGCCTGTGTGTGTGTGTGTGTGGGGGGGGGGGGGGGTTAAATGTTTGATTTCTCTTTAGCTCCAAGCATCTTTCCAGTAATCAATTGGAAGTCGTTTTTTCTTTCACTAATTTAAGTGGCCTGATTATAAAGTTTATTTAACTATATACAGAGGGAGACAGTAGTAGAAATTACAATGCAGCACTCAAGGTTTCTCTAGAAGCAGGTCGTCTCGGGCAGAGAGGCTCTACTGAACTACATGATTCCCCACTTGCTCTGGGTGGTCGTTCACCTTCACGCTCGAGTCCTGTACCAGCTCAGGTGTTTCTGTAGATCCATGTATGTTCTGCTGACTGATAGCCTCTACATGTTTGTATTCTATGCTCCTGTGCTGCCATTAGTGTCTCTGTGCTGCCATAATTAGTGTCTCTGTGCTGCCATGATTAGTGTCTCTGTCTCTATGCTGCCATGATTAGTGTCTCTGTGCTGCCATGATGAGTGTATCTGTCTCTATGCTGCCATGATTAGTGTCTCTGTGCTGCCATGATTAGTGTCTCTGTGCTGCCATTAGTGTCTCTGTCTCTATGCTGCCATGATTAGTGTCTCTGTGCTGCCATGATGAGTGTATCTGTCTCTATGCTGCCATGATTAGTGTCTCTGTGCTGCCATGATGAGTGTATCTGTCTCTATGCTGCCATGATTAGTGTCTCTGTGCTGTCTTTCAGTCCAGCCTTTTCCAGCCATTGGTGGTATTTCTCCATATCAGCCTCTTCCCGTGGTTTGCTGGTGGTACATACCATATGGGGGTTTATCCTTCCGTGGGTCCTGATCCTCCAGCTTCTCATCCACATGAGGTTTCTCCTGTCTGAGATACTCGCTAAGCACTTCATCACTTGAGGCCGTCTTCCTGGTGTATTCCTGGATCTTGGTTGTTCCAGCCTAGATAGTGTCTCTGATGCTCACTAGTCCTCAGCCCCCTCCAGTCTCAGAGTGCTGGATTTGGGATGAAACCCTCAAGTCATTGTGAGTCAGTGTCAAAATGGTGTCAGTCTCCTCATTTGACCAGTTATTTGACCTCCTTTGACCTATATATATATATATATATATATATATATATATATATGGCTTCTCAGGACCTGTCTCACTCTTCTCAGGACCTGTCTCACTCTCTGTAGGTATTTGGTTGTAGCTGTTTTCATTGTGGCCTCTTCATGATTCCTGTGTGCTTGTGAGATTCCAGCTTACGTGACGCTGCTCTCCACATGATGCCCTCAGTCCCAACTGCCTCTGCTTCAAACGATCCCCCACACTTATGAGTCCGAATGGCATTCTGATGTTATTACTGTTTACTGTCTTGTTCACTTCACACACACACACTCTCACACATACAGACATGCACACACATACACACACACGCACTCACACACACACACACACACACACACACACACACACACACTCACACATATACACACACACTCACACACACACTCAGACATATACATACACAAACACACTTACACATATATACACACTCACACATATATACATCCACACACACACACACTCACACACATATACACACACACACATACACACACACACACACACACATTCTTCTCACTTCTCTTTCCCAGAAGTTGTCCATTACATGCCCACCCACGACCTCTCAGTCTGTAATAATTACAAGGTTTCTGTCATTATTTATTTAGATTTTTATTTAGATTTAGAAAGACTGTTATTACACCCATGAGTTTCACTTATATATTAATATTATTTTATATTTTATTTACAATACATTGCCACAAATTTATACATTATGTTTTTCCACATTTACCATGTGAGTCCCAAATATAGAAGTGTTGTTGGTTGTCAGGGTACAATTCTTACCAGAACCAAACCAACCTACCTGGAGGTGACTGTTCAGGAAGGCTAGTGGGAGATGCAGAATAAAAGTGATTCAGCACCTTGGACAGCTTCTGCAGGCCTGCTCATGTTGTGTTCAGGACCCTGGACAGAGTTTTCTATACAGGACCATGGACAGTACCACAGAGGGTGGCCTCTGGCTCTCGGGACAACTGAAATGTATTTGCTGTCTAATAGAAAGAACATGGCAACCCACAAGCGTATTTCACCTGAAGGTTTCTAGAGAACATTTCCATATTCACATGTGAAAGAAATGACAGCAATATTGAATAAATACAAATGTTTACTTGGAACAACTGCCAGTGGATGTTGTAGGCAAAATATTTCCTCTGGTCCTGAATTATTCTGTCATGGCAACACAGTTCTTGGAGGCAGTGGCAGACGTGTGTGAAGATCTTTCAGCTGTAGGTGCAGGCAGAGCCTAGTGTGTTCCTCTCTGTCAAAGGGGGGCAGACTGTGTGTGTGTTCTCACAGATTGTGCACACATGACTCATCTCAGTACGACTGACACCGTGTTCAAATCACGCTCTCCAGAAGAGGTGCTTACAGACCGGATCAGTGTCCTGGCTCTGGCAATGTACTGGTACTCTCACTAAATCCACATTTAAGCATTTAGCAGCAACAATCTTGTAGTTCGATAATGTGTGAGAGCGACAATCCTGTAGTTAGATAGTGTGTGTGAGAATGACAATAATGTAGTTAGATAGTGTGTGTGAGAGCAATAGCCCTGTAGTTAGATAGTGTGTGTGAGAGCAATAGTCCTGTAGTTAGACAGTGTGTGTGAGAGCAATAGTCCTGTAGTTAGATAGTGTGTGAGAATGACAATACTGTAGTTAGATAGTGTGTCTGAGAGCAATAGCCCTGTAGTTAGATAGTGTGTGTGAGAGCAATAGTCCTGTAGTTAGACAGTGTGTGTGAGAGCAATAGTCCTGTAGTTAGACAGTGTGTGAGAATGACAATACTGTAGTTAGATAGTGTGTGTGAGAGCGACAATCCTGTAGTTAGATAGTGTGTGTGAGAGCAATAGTCCTGTAGTTAGATAGTGTGTGTGAGAGCAATAGTCCTGTAGTTAGATAGTGTGTGTGAGAGCAATAGCCCTGTAGTTAGATAGTGTGTGTGAGAGCAATAGTCCTGTAGTTAGATAGTGTGTGTGAGAGCAATAGTCCTGTAGTTAGATAGTGTGTGTGAGAGCAATAGTCCTGTAGTTAGATAGTGTGTGTGAGAGCAATAGCCCTGTAGTTAGATAGTGTGTGTGAGAGCAATAGTCCTGTAGTTAGATAGTGTGTGTGAGAGCAATAGTCCTGTAGTTAGATAGTGTGTGAGAATGACAATACTGTAGTTAGATAGTGTGTGTGAGAGCGACAATCCTGTAGTTAGATAGTGTGTGTGAGAGCAATAGTCCTGTAGTTAGATAGTGTGTGTGAGAGCAATAGTCCTGTAGTTAGATAGTGTGTGTGAGAGCAATAGTCCTGTAGTTAGATAGTGTGTGTGAGAGCAATAGTCCTGTAGTTAGATAGTGTGTGTGAGAGCAATAGTCCTGTAGTTAGATAGTGTGTGTGTCCTGAGATAGTGTGTGTGAGAGCAATAGTCCTGTAGTTAGATAGTGTGTGTGAGAGCAATAGTCCTGTAGTTAGATAGTGTGTGTGAGAGAGCAACAATCCTGTAGTTAGATAGTGTGTGTGAGAGCAATAGTCCTGTAGTTAGATAGTCTGTGTGAGATGTGTGTGAGAGCAATAGTCCTGTAGTTAGATAGTGTGTGTGAGAGCAATAGTCCTGTAGTTAGATAGTGTGTGTGAGAGCAATTAGATAGTGTGTGTGAGAGCAATAGTCCTGTAGTTAGATAGTGTGTGTCCTGTAGTTAGATAGTGTGTGTGAGAATAGTCCTGTAGTTAGATAGTGTGTGTGTGTTAGATAGTGTGTGATAGCAATAGTGCTGTAGTTAGATAGTGTGTGTGTGAGAGCAATAGTCCTGTAGTTAGATAGTGTGTGTGAGAGCAATAGTCCTGTAGTTAGATAGTGTGTGTGAGAATGACAATAATGTAGTTAGATAGTGTGTGTGAGAGCAATAGTCCTGTAGTTAGATAGTGTGTGTGAGACAACCCTGTAATAGTGTGTGTGAGCAATAGTCCTGTAGTTAGATAGTGTGTGTGAGCAATAATAGTCGTGTAGTTATATGGTGTGTGTGAGAGCAATAGTCCTGTAGTTAGATAGTGTGTGAGAGTGACAATCCTGTAGTTAGATAGTGTGTGTGAGAGCAATAGTCCTGTAGTTAGATAGTGTGTGTGAGAGCAATAGTCCTGTAGTTAGATAGTGTGTGAGAGCAATAGTCCTGTAGTTAGATAGTGTGTGTGAGAGCGACAATCCTGTAGTTAGATAGTGTGTGAGAATGACAATCCTGTAGTTAGTGTGTGTGAGCACTGGTGTTAGTTCTGCACTGGTGAGCACTGGTGTTAGTTCTGCTTAGCCAATCACTACAAGGCTACGGAGAAGGAACAGCGCTGACGTCGGGAGATACTGGACTGTCAGCTACTCTGGACATACTGGTTGTAACATTTAAGTGGACGTCATAATGAACTAAACACAATTCAACAAGTGCAGAACTTCTGTGTTCAGAATAAGACAAAAGTAATGTAACCTGTCAGCATGCAGGAATCTGCCTTATTTATTATGTTGCATTATTGCGCTTTCTTCAGATTGACCTACACGCGTTTGTGTGCAGCTCTACAGACCTGCAGAGCAGTACACGGGGTTTTGGACAACTATCTTTCATCAGCTGGGCAATCAAAGCACATCTGTAATATACAGTTGTTGTTTTACAAGCACACACAGACACACACACACATATTTAAATTAACAAAGAAACAGTCTGAGCTCTTAACTAATTATTAATTTTGTAAAACATTTATTTAGGTCAGTGAGGGTGAAAGTCTAACTGTGTGCTTTAGAAACTACCAATCTGAGTAGCACATGCAAGCACATTTAAAGGCATTTATTGTTGATGCAGTACTTGCTTGATTGTGTGCTGGAGGTTTGAAAGTCTTTCTTTGTCTGTGTAGCTTTTAATCTCCTGCACAACAGCCCTTAGAACTGAATGGCTTCAATTTGTGGTCTGGGTTGAAAATGTGTGGATAAATAATGGATTACTAATACATCTATCTTTCTAAACTGCTGGTGCATATGATACAGACAGGCTTGTCTTTATGTATTTATACTCTTTAGCCTCAGTGAGCCGGGACACGTGTTTGTTTGCTATTAGATGGTTTGAGCCTGCAGGAGAAGCATCAGGCAGAAACTCAATACTCTGGATTCTCATCTTAGCATGATACAAAACGCCTAAACTGGGCTTTGCCCCACTGTGGAATTAAGAATGAGAAGTGATCGTTCAGAGTAATTTTGTTCTTCATCCCAGAACATCTGGGAGCGTCTGCAGGTGGATGGTTGCATCTGGGAGCGTCTGCAGGTTTCAGGCCTCTGCCCTCTAGGTCCCTGGTGACATCTCCTCACTCTGTGTTTGGTTATAATAAGGTTATAATCTCACTCATAAAACACGTCATATTAATTTCTCACTGGCACTGGTGCAGTAATCCTGTTAAGGTTAAACTCATTTGCATAATACCATAAACATCAGATGAGTCTGTTGTCCCTCTTGGTCTTCTGTGTCTAACAGAGGCAGATTTCAGTGGAGTGCCAACAGAGACAGGAACAGATGCACTTCTAGGAGAACAAAGTCACACTTATGTTAAATGGTGTTGCAAGATGCTGAGATTTCCTTTAGTAAAGATAAGTGTGAGAAACACAGCTAAAACGGGCCTAATGTCAGTACCAGGTCAGTACCAGGTCAGAACCAGGTCAGAACCAGGTCAGTACCAGGTCAGTACCAGGACGGATCAGACGACTGAGCCATGTGCAGGACTATACCCAGCCACCTGGACAGAAGCACCAGTGCTGTAGGCTGCCCTGACCTTTGGAGGAGGAACACGTTTGCATTCAGACTCACGACTCACTGCTGCGAAATAATCTCTAACCTTTTTCTTAATCAAACCCGACTGTTCCTGTTTAAATCAGCAACATTAATAATCACAGAACGCCTTCCAAAAGAAGAGCAGACATGATATGGAAATACGTTGAAATAATGAACAATCAGATGATTCGTCTCGTCCACTACCGACTGGCTATGACACCTCAGCACATGTGCCCATGCATTTGCATATCTGTGTTCTCTCAGTGATAACGCCTTACCCCGTGGTGACATCCTGATAGTATTCACACAGGAACGATCAGCGTTCCTACTGCCTGGACTCCTCCGATACACCCCCCCCCCCCCCCGGTCCTCCCAGCCCCCCCATGCCTCCTCCCTGCTCCCCCCCAGCTGTGAGCTCTTTAAACACTAATGGACCTTCCTGTTCTTCAGTCAGATGTGTAAACAGCATCCAGAAATGCTGCTATCTGTACTGCAGTCATACAAACAAAAAGGTTTTGTGTGTAAATATTTGAGCAATGTCTCTGTCTGGAAAGTGAGCCTGTGTTATTTGTGGTAATTCATAACTCACAGATTCCAACCAATTTTACACACACACACACACACACACACACACACACACACACACACACACACACACACATTCCTACCAGTTTGATCTGACGCACTGGAGCAGAATGTAAAAAGCTGTTGTTTTAGGAGTAACATCAGCAAATGTGTGTGCTTTAAAAGCCTGAATTTCCCTGCACTTATGGACACACACATTCCTATACGCACACTTATGGACACACACACATTCCTATACGCACACTTATGGACACACACATTCCTATACGCACACTTATGGACACACACATTCCTATACGCACACTTATGGACACACACACATTCCTATACGCACACTTATGGACACACACACATTCCTATACGCACACTTATGGACACACACATTCCTATACGCACACTTATGGACACACACATTCCTATACGCACACTTATGGACACACACACACATTCCTATACGCACACTTATGGACACACACACATTCCTATACGCACACTTATGGACACACACACATTCCTATACGCACACTTATGGACACACACATTCCTATACGCACACTTATGGACACACACACATTCCTGTATCCCTGCTTTCCTGCAAGATTCTGCTCCACAAACCCAAATTCGAGCAGATCTCCATGAAGCCTGCGGAGTTGCTGGGGCTTAAAATGGTGTTTAAGAGTGTGAGCAGGGAAGGAGAAGAAGGAGAAAAAAAGACCCCCAATTGTTCTAATTTGCGTCATTAATTTTCTCCATGGGCCTCTAGATAATTACATGCCATTAGTGTCATGTATAATGCATGAGCAATTTTCACCTCCTACATTCTGTGTCCTGGTGTTGGTGTGCGTACGTGTGAGTGTCTAAGAGAGTGTGTGAATGTGTGTGCCTGTGTATCCATGTGTGTATGTGTGTGTGTGCGTGTGTGTGTGTATTTCCTTTTTTTTATTTTTCATTTTGAAAACAGCATGTGTTTAATAAGGAACAGGGATAAAGGTTAAAATAATGTGCTAAACATGTTCTGGTCTATTTTGTAAGTGCCAAAAACGAAAGTTGAAAGTTTTCCATTTTCACTGCACTCTGAAATTTATAGCGCACGACATGTGATCTGTGGATGCTGGATTCTGATTGGCTGCTCCTGCAGAAGTCTCAGGGCTGAAGTGCTAAACTTTTCACTTGCTGCTCATTCACTTACTGCCAGTCCAGGACCTCGTAACTATAACGATTCCTTCGTGATGAGAAGTGATGTGCATGTAAACCCAAACAATGAAAGTGTAACATAACTAGGGAAATGGAATGTAATAAAGCTCTACAGTGATCTCTTATTGGAAGTTATTGTATGAAGAAAATGGATTGTGAAAATCATTCAATCATTCTGCAGTGCACAAGGATCATTTATAGGTGAAATGTGCTCAACCACATCATTTAAATGTTGCATTTACTAGAGCAAAATTCACAGAAGAACAGTCAGTGGAGGTGGTGTCTCAGGGTGGTGGATCACAGACAGCAGGGTGGAGGTGGTGTCTCAGGGTGGTGGATCACAGACAGCAGGGTGGAGGTGGTGTCTCAGGGTGGTGGATCACAGACAGCAGGGTGGAGGTGGTGTCTCAGGGTGGTGGATCACAGACAGCAGGGTGGAGGTGGTGTCTCAGGGTGGTGGATCACAGACAGCAGGGTGGAGGTGGTGTCTCAGGGTGGTGGATCACAGACAGCAGGGTGGAGGTGGTGTCTCAGGGTGGTGGATCACAGACGGCAGGGTGGAGGTGGTGTCTCAGGGTGGTGGATCACAGACAGCAGGGTGGAGGTGGTGTCTCAGGGTGGTGGATCACAGACAGCAGGGTGGAGGTGGTGTCTCAGGGTGGTGGATCACAGACAGCAGGGTGGAGGTGGTGTCTCAGGGTGGTGGATCACAGACAGCAGGGTGGAGGTGGTGTCTCAGGGTGGTGGATCACAGACGGCAGGGTGGAGGTGATGTCTCAGGGTGGTAGATCACAGACAGCAGGGTGGAGGTGGTGTCTCAGGGTGGTAGATCACAGACAGCAGGGTGGAGGTGGTGTCTCAGGGTGGTGGATCACAGACAGCAGGGTGGAGGTGGTGTTTTGTGGGGAGGAGCATGCTGACACTCAGACCTCGTGGTGAGGAGTGACGTGGGTGCTCTGTCCTCCTCCATATGTAACGAGTGCCCTCAATTACCCCCCTCGATCCTCCTGCTGGAAACCTGATTGGGTTTGTCGGCTGAGGCTGGAATATTAATTTGTAGAACTTACATGCTGAGACCTACAAAATACACTGAATATACTCTAATGTACACACACACAAACACACACACAGGGAAAGTTTTCTTTCAGAGATCTTACACTACACATTTCAGTGACTTTGCCCCAGCATTGATCAGTGCTAATGGATGTAAACATTCTGAGAGCGGTGGTGACAGTGGTGATGAGTGTTTGTTTATTTGATATGCATTTGAATTTTTAATGCTTGTGTGTGTTTTTCTCACACAAAGGTGCCACCTTGAGAAATGACAGAGAGGAAGCAGAAGGAGCGTCGCTATGCCTTCAGCCCCTCTGCCATACGCATGTATAAAGGATGATTCCCTCTTATAATGAAAAGCAGCGCTGGCAACGTGCTGACGTGATAGAGGACGTGTGATTCACACCATGCAGAAACGTGAGCTGTGATATCCAGTATCTAGATCAGGGGAAAAGCTCCCTGTGTGATCACACCAAAGGACCTCATCCTATTACCAGCTGAACAGCAAATTACAGCTTTAATGAAGATAAGCGCACTGAGCCGGCACCATTGCAGGCCTAATTAGTTATAGACCAAAAATAGAGGAAGATCAATGAGGTGGTTTGAGCGTCTGAACACACTGAGCTGCGTTTAAAACACACGTTGGTAAGCGGTAAGTAGAAGAGTCCATCAGCTCCCGGCTTTACACGGTCAGATTTTAGCAGACCATATTGTATTAGCAGATTCTAAATTAATACGCAGGAAGGTATCTGCCGTCTGCACACATATCTGTAGAACTTGTGTGCGAACCTTGAACCTCTCTGATGTGCAATGTTTGCACTGAGGAATAAAATATATTTCAGTGTCCAAGTAGGGTAATTAAAGAGTATGATTGCATGACCCTCCCTCTGTGGCACAAAAAAACCCTCAACTTTTAAAAATATTGAAATATTGGCTCCAGTGGACCTTCGCCAGTACCTGCTGCCAGAATCCCATTAGCCAGAGAGTGAAGTGCTAGCAGCCTTTGAACAGCAGGTCCTCTGAAGCTGGAGGAGTTTCTCACGCCTCAAACGTGCTCCTCAGCCGTGTGGCTGCTCACACCAGGACTCCGCCCTGCCGGTCAGGCTGTCTGTATGACACTGTAAATACATCATCACAAAGTAGCAGCACAACCTCTGGGGGCAACAGAGAAGACGGAGAGTCAGAGAGGAAACGATGGTCCGGCCCACACCCTAAGGGTCCGGCCCACACCCTAAGGGTCCGGCCCAAACCGTAAGGGTCCGGCCCACACCGTAAGGGTCCGGCCCACACCGTAAGGGTCCGGCCCAAAACCTAAGGGTCCGGCCAAAACCGTAAGGGTGTGGTGCCCTGCAGACTGTGTAGGATGTGCAGAAGCTGATGCAGAATAAAAGTTCTCACTGGCTTTGTTTAAGGTTATCAGTTTCCATAGAAGGTAACCGTGACATGTTTATCAGTGGTTCCTGGGAAAAGTTCTGCCTGTCAGATGTGGCTCCTTTTGTTGTTGTGTTTTAACCGAACTGCTGCATGCAAAATGCATGATCGGATAGCCCGGCTGATCCGTTAGCCAGGCTGATCTAATAGCCCGGCTGATCCAATAGCCCGGCTGATCTAATAGCCCGGCTGGTAGAGCACACAGATCAAGCTGCTAACATCACCACAATCACTGCCATACTGAGAAAAATGTAATTTACTCTGGATCAGAGGGACCACTTGATCTCCTGAGATCTACTGAGTCCTGTGAGCATTCACACTTTTGATGCAGCTTGTGATGCAGAGTGACATCCAGTCAGGATGCATCTAACTGAGGGGACAGTGGAGCTCTTTGAGAGGTGTCCTCTGTAATGAGGGGACAGTGGAGCTCTTTGAGACGTGTCCTCTGTGATGTGGGGACAGTGGAGCTCTTTGAGAGGTGTCCTCTGTGATGAGGGGACAGTGGAGCTCTTTGAGACGTGTCCTCTGTGATGAGGGGACAGTGGAGCTCTTTGAGACGTGTCCTCTGTGATGAGGGGACAGTGGAGCTCTTTGAGACGTGTCCTGTGTGATGAGGGGACAGTGGAGCTCTCTGAGACGTGTCCTCTGTGATGAGGGGACAGTGGAGCTCTTTGAGACGTGTCCTGTGTGATGAGGGGACAGTGGAGCTCTTTGAGACGTGTCCTCTGTGATGAGGGGACAGTGGATCTCTTTGAGATGTGTCCTCTGTAATGAGGGGACAGTGGAGCTCTTTGAGATGTGTCCTCTGTGATGAGGGGACAGTGGATCTCTTTGAGATGTGTCCTCTGTAATGAGGGGACAGTGGAGCTCTTTGAGACGTGTCCTCTGTGATGAAGGGACAGTGGAGCTCTTTGAGACGTGTCCTCTGTGATGTGGGGACAGTGGAGCTCTTTGAGACGTGTCCTCTGTGATGAGGGGACAGTGGATCTCTTTGAGACGTGTCCTCTGTGATGTGGGGACAGTGGAGCTCTTTGAGACGTGTCCTCTGTGATGAGGGGACAGTGGATCTCTTTGAGACGTGTCCTCTGTGATGAGGGGACAGTGGAGCTCTTTGAGACGTGTCCTCTGTGATGAGGGGACAGTGGAGCTCTTTGAGACGTGTCCTCTCTTAACTCTCCTGTCCTCCTCTGTTATGTTACAGCTTTTTGAATGTTTGATCGTCCTTACAGCACGATCTTCTCATCTTTGCTCAAACATCCTGTCCTTCTCAACACAACATTACATATAGTTAAACGGTAGTTAGAAGGTAGTTAAAAAATAGTTAAACGGTAGTTAAAAAGTACTTTAAAAAATCGTCTGGCAGTAAGTGTCTGGTCATTTCACCAACCTCTGTTGGACTGAATCACAAGCTAATTGTGGTCAGTAAAACTGGGCAGTGGCACTGGTACACTGGTACACTGGTACACTGGTGTACTGTGGAAGCTGTGAATATGGATCAGGAACTCTACCTGCAGTGAACCCAGATGATCTCACTGTGGGGGCGAGACTATGTTGTCTATGTTGACACCAAAGGACTGTGTGAGATGTATTTGCAGTGCACAATGCACAACGCTGTGGAATAGCAGTGGAAACTCTACTGAATAGTAAAGTCCACAACATAAAGGATTTTACAACTACAAGAAACAAAAGTCTGCAGAGAAACAGAATAAAGTCGCTAATGGTGATGACTAAGAATGATAAAGAGTTTCATGTGTGTCTAGACAACAAACATTAATAAAAAGAATTTCAAAGGACTTTTTATCCTGTGTGTTTGTGTGTTTGTTTGTTTGTTTGTTTTGAGGCATTTGTTGTGCCTCTGTCGCAGCTTCAAAGTCGCTTTCCTGAGCTCCACCGAGTGACGATAAACTGGCCCAGATTTTGGTAACACAACAAATCAGGATGAATCCAGAGCCCTTCTGCAACATTCTGGTATCTCTCTCTTCTTCCTCCTTCCTCTTACTTCTATCAGTTTATGATAAAACCATATAAACCTTACGATTGATCAGTATGTACATACACTCTCAGATCAGGAATCCTTGTCCCTTTACAAAATGAATGTGTGATGGTATCAACTGGGGAGTCAAGCAGGGCCTATTTAAAAGGCCATAAACAAACAGAGCAAACTCAGTCCAGACCAGTTGAGTTTGATATTTTTACCTCTTCCAGGACCTCCAGCTCAGTGTGCATGAACCAGCTTCCTCTCTCAGTCAAGCTTCTCTCGCTGTGATGTGCAGGTCTCACTCTGCAGCTCCGATAATGTTTGCTGAGGAATATTTGTGCACACACAAGTTTGAAACAAGACAGCAAGAAATTATCCAATTATCAAACCATCTGTTCTATAAATAAGAGTCATTAGTGTAGTGATGCCGAAGGACAAGCCTCCATCAGTGTAGTGATGCCGAAGGACAAGCCTCCATCAGTGTAGTGATGCCGAAGGACAAGCCTCCATCAGTGTTGTGATGCCGAAGGACAAGCCTCCATCAGCGTAGTGATGCCGAAGGACAAGCCTCCATCAGCGTGATGTGATGCCGGGCGACAAGCCTCCATCAACGTGCGATGCCGAAGCGACAAGCCTCCATCAACGTAGCGATGCCGACAAGCCTCCATCAGTGTAGCGATGCCGAAGGACAAGCCTCCATCAGTGTAGCGATGCCGAAGGACAAGCCTCCATCAGTGTAGCGATGCCGAAGGACAAGCCTCCATCAACGTAGCGATGCCGAAGGACAAGCCTCCATCAGTGTAGCGATGCCGAAGGACAAGCCTCCATCAGTGTAGCGATGCCGAAGGACAAGCCTCCATCAGTGTAGTGATGCCGAAGGACAAGCCTCCATCAGTGTAGCGATGCTGAAGGACAAGCCTCCATCAGTGTAGCGATGCCGAAGGACAAGCCTCCATCAGCGTAGCGATGCCGAAGGACAAGCCTCCATCAGTGTAGTGATGCCGAAGGACAAGCCTCCATCAGTGTTGTGATGCTGAAGGACAAGCCTCCATCAGCGTAGCGATGCCGAAGGACAAGCCTCCATCAGCGTAGCGATGCTGAAGGACAAGCCTCCATCAGTGTAGTGATGCTGAAGGACAAGCCTCCATCAGTGTAGCGATGCCGAAGGACAAGCCTCCATCAGTGTAGTGATGCTGAAGGACAAGCCTCCATCAGTGTAGCGATGCCGAAGGACAAGCCTCCATCAGTGTAGCGATGCTGAAGGACAAGCCTCCATCAGTGTAGTGATGCTGAAGGACAAGCCTCCATCAGTGTTGTGATGCCGAAGGACAAGCCTCCATCAGTGTAGCGATGCCGAAGGACAAGCCTCCATCAGTGTAGCGATGCCGAAGGACAAGCCTCCATCAGTGTAGCGATGCTGAAGGACAAGCCTCCATCAGTGTAGCGATGCCGAAGGACAAGCCTCCATCAGTGTAGCGATGCCAAAGGACAAGCCTCCATCAGTGTAGCGATGCTGAAGGACAAGCCTCCATCAGTGTAGAGATGCTGAAGGACAAACCTCCATCAACGTAGTGATGCTGAAGGACAAGCCTCCATCAGTGTAGGACAAGCCTCCATGCTGAAGGACAAGCCTCCATCAGTGTAGCGATGCTGAAGGACAAGCCTCCATCAGTGTAGAGATGCTGAAGGACAAACCTCCATCAGTGTAGAGATGCTGAAGGACAAACCTCCATCAACGTAGTGATGCTGAAGGACAAGCCTCCATCAGTGTAGCGATGCTGAAGGACAAGCCTCCATCAGTGTCAGTGTAGCGATGCCAAAGGACAAGGTGTACAAGGACAAGCCTCCATCAGTGTAGCGATGCTGACAAGATCAATGCCTCCAAGCCTCAGTCATCCATCAGTGTGAAGGACAAGCCTCCATCAGTGTAGCGATGCCAAAGGACAAGCCTCCATCAGTGTAGCGATGCTGAAGGACAAGCCTCCATCAGTGTGCCATCAGTGTAGCGATGCTGAAGGACAAGCCTCCATCAGTGTAGTGATGCTGAAGGACAAGCCTCCATCAGTGTAGCGATGCTGAAGGACAAGCCTCCATCAGTGTAGTGATGCTGAAGGACAAGCCTCCATCAGTGTAGCGATGCTGCCTCCATCAGTGTAGTGATGCTGAAGGACAAGCCTCCATCAGTGTAGTGATGCAGGACAAGCCTCCATCAGTGTTGTGATGCCGAAGGACAAGCCTCCATCAGTGTAGTGATGCTGAAGGACAAGCCTCCATCAGTGTAGCGATGCCAAAGGACAAGCCTCCATCAGTGTAGAGATGCTGAAGGACAAGCCTCCATCAGTGTAGTGATGCTGAAGGACAAGCCTCCATCAGTGTAGCGATGCTGAAGGACAAGCCTCCATCAGTGTAGCGATGCTGATGCTGAAGGACAAGCCTCCATCAGTGTAGCGATGCCGAAGGACAAGCCTCCATCAGTGTAGTGATGCCGAAGGACAAGCCTCCATCAGTGTAGCGATGCTGAAGGACAAGCCTCCATCAGTGTAGCGATGCCAAAGGACAAGCCTCCATTGTAGTGATGCTGAAGGACAAGCCTCCATCAGTGTGACAAGCCTCCATCAGTGTAGTGATGCTGAAGGACAAGCCTCCATCAGTGTAGCGATGCTGAAGGACAAGCCTCCATCAGTGTAGCGATGCTGAAGGACAAGCCTCCATCAGTGTAGCGATGCTGAAGGACAAGCCTCCATCAGTGTAGCGATGAGGACAAACCTCCATCAACGTAGTGATTCTGAAGGACAAGCCTCCATCAGTGTAGTAGCGAAGCTGTGTAAGGACAAGCCTCCATCAGTGTAGCGATGCTGAAGGACAAGCCTCCATCAGTGTAGCGATGCCAAAGGACAAGCCTCCATCAGTGTTGTGTGCCGAAGGACAAGCCTCCATCAGTGATGCTGAATCAGTGACTGAAGGACAAGCCTCCATCAGTGTAGCGATGCCAAAGGACAAGCCTCCATCAGTGTATGCGAAGGACAAGCCTCCATCAGTGATGCTGAAGGACAAGCCTCCATCAGTGTAGCGATGCTGAAGGACAAGCCTCCATCAGTGTAGCGATGCTGAAGGACAAGCCTCCATCAGTGTAGCGATGCTGAAGGACAAGCCTCCATCAGTGTAGCGATGCCGAAGGACAAGCCTCCATCAGTGTAGTGATGCCAAAGGACAAGCCTCCATCAGTGTAGTGATGCTGAAGGACAAGCCTCCATCAGTGTAGCGATGCTGAAGGACAAGCCTCCATCAGTGTAGCTCTTCATCAGTGCAAACTGTGGCCATGATGTTTCCCAGATTACCGCAGCTGCCTGTACAGCACAGACTGCTGCATTCACACACGGATGCTGAGTGTTTGTTTTCTCAAATGTAAAGTCATTAGAGGTCGGAGGAGAGGGAGAGAACGGGGGAGTCAGATGGAGGGAGAGACGGAGCAGGAGAGCGAGAGAGAAACTTAAACAAATATCATAAAAAATGAGAAAACCAGCCTCCTGCCGAGGTGGTGTGGGCCTCGGGCTCGAGTGGCTGTTCCCTGCTGCCTACAGCGAGTCCCCCTGCTGCCTCCACACGCCAGCTGTTCCCAGACCAGCACACCAAACCAATATCTAGTTAGTAATCATATAAGCCACTTAAGCTGCCAAAGTTCCTCCCTCAGAATTCTGTGGGGGTGGCGTTTATTTACTTCATGTGCACTTCACCGCGAAAGGCCTTGTAAACAGTTTTTCTCAGTGGGAAGATGTAGCACGCGGAGCCCCCAGGTATGACAGGAGATCTGCAGCTGAGAAAATAGAGATAAGAAAGCCAATTTGCACACCTTCACAGAACCTGCCTGACTGATGGAATTACAGTGCACCTGAAATGACCACCTGCAGAAAAGTGATTACAACAACACTGCGTTTGTCATCTTCACTGCTCATCCATTGTCCACACGTATTCATGTTGTAAGGCGAACCAACCAGTGAAGCTGCAGAACACACGGAGTTAAGGGCTCCGACCTGCTGTGCTTCACTGTCCATGAACAATTAGTTTCCACTTCATCCTATTTTATGAACACTTGAAAAACAGACTAATTGTTCTACATGTATCAGTTTGTGCTTAAGATGTTTTCTCGTTTTCTCTACAACATGTAATTCTGCTTGTGATTATCCTGTAAAAGGTAGATGATTTGTAATTTGGCTGAATCCAGCTACATCAAGTTAAATCAATTCATGTTTTAAAAGTGCTAGCTAATTAACACTACAGAGTAATTGTAGTGGAGTTTGACTGTTTAGCTTTAATGCTGATTCCCCCCTCTCTTCTCCTCACCTTCACACACACTCACATTTCCACCAGATCAAAACAGTAGTATCCTAACTGTTTATTATAGACTAGGGTCCTCTATCTGATTAGAGTACATAACAAGAAAAGTTCCAGTTCATTTCTGCAGGCTGTATTTTATGCAAAGGAACATGATTAGCTTGAATCAGCAGTCATGTGGTCATTTGAACATTATTCAGTGGTATCCGGAACTTAATGGCAATTCACTGCCCAATCAGAATGAAATATTAACAGCTTTGTGGCCTAATGTGAAGTAATGCACACACTAGCCTCTGTACGCCATTATTACAGAGGCCAGTGGTTTGTAAACCATCTCCTGAAATACTAGTTTCCTGCTCTGATCTAACATATCTGCTCATAATCAAGTTCCTGAGGTCATCTGGATATTCGGGCCAGGTGTTCTGGATTAGAGCCGGAGGTAATCTCTGCGGGAGGGGAGATTTCCCGGGAAGGAGCTGAGATTACGCACAATAAGCTCCCTGAGCTGTTGACGTGACCAGAGAAGGAAACATGAGCATGTGTACCCAGGGGTGTCCTTCAGCATGGTTGGAATGGTGGCTTGGTGGGGTGGATTGGTGGAGTGGATTTCAGGGATTGTTTGGAGGGGCGGATTGGAGGGATTGTTTGGTGGGGTGGTTTGGAGGGGCGGATTGGAGGGGTGAATTGGAGGGGTGGTTTGGTGGGGTGGATTTGAGGGGTGGATTGGTGGGATGGATTTGAGGGGTGGATTGGTGGGATGGATTTGAGGGGTGGTTTGGTGGGGTGGATTGGTGGGGTGGATTGGAGAGGTGGATTGGTGGGGTGGATTTGAGGGGTGGTTTAGTGTAGTCCCTGTGGTTTAGTGTAGTCCCTGTGGTTTAGTGCAGTTCCTGTGGTTTAGTGTAGTCCCTGTGGTTTAGTGCAGTTCCTGTGGTTTAGTGTAGTCCCTGTGGTTTAGTGCATGGTTGAGTCACTTGGCCTTCTTCCCACATCAAAGGTTTGGCTTTTGGGCCACAGTTCTTCCATGAAGAACACTTCAGGGCCTGACTTCCCTCAACAGTAGATGGTGTGTCAGAATCCAACTGGTTTCTGCCAGTTCTGAGCTGATGGCACTTCTGATCTTCTGATTTCAGAGGGAAGGAAGGATGATGGGTCTTTCATCTGCTGCACTCAGCTTCCCTGGTGTCTGCCAATCATCTACGGTCCTCAACGTTGCCCATTTCTTCATGTTTCTTCAAAAGAGCTTGTACAGCACATCTTGAAACCCCAGTGTGCTTTGACATCTTTGCCTGGGAGAGGCCTCGCTCATGCAGTAGAACTACCTTGAGTCTTGGTGCTGTGCTGACTCTTGCCATGATGTAGGACCTGTGTCATGGTTCATGGTTTTCCACAACCTCACCTTTGCAGCAGTTTTGCCTTCACCTAGCCGTATGCCTTCTATATAGCTGTTCCTGTTTCAGAACATGACTTTGTTTCAACCTTCATATGAAAATTAAGATTATTTTCACTGGTCTTTGTATAATTGGGCAATCAAACACCTAACAATAACCTCACTAAAGCCTGGACTTTGTCAAGTGTACATAGAAGAACTTATACTGTTTAGAAGGCAAAATGTTAGATTAGAAATATGGATTTGATCTTTTGTTCATTCTCTTTTCACTTTGTTAATTTAAAAAAATTAACTAACCCTCACTATTATCACTTCTGTGAACACTTCTATGAAAATTATGTTAACACTTCTACTAACACTTTTGTTAATACTTCTGTTAAATACTTCTATTAATACTTCTGTTAACAATCCTGTTAACGTTCTATTAACACTTTTTTCTGTTTTTGAGCATTCTTACTTTGCAATATTTTTTCCACACCTGCCTAAATCCTTCACAAAGTTCTCTAGTTGTTTATAATAGCCATATGAGAAGTGACAAATAGGTGAGCATTAGGTGAGAGTTGGGGAGAGTATTTTACATCTCTTCAGTGTATCTTTCTCTCTATATTTTTCTTTTCTCAGCTCTCTGTGAAGCCATTCTCATCACATAATCTGAGCAAAATCCATTTCTGCCACGCAGGGCGGGAGAATGGGCTCCACATCCCGTACGGCACGCGGTGCCTTGCTGCCCCACCGTGATCAGGATCCTCCATCAGGGCTACGCTGGCTGCTCTGCATGCTGTTGGTTTAGAAGTCACTGTAGTCTGGCGGACCGTACAGCTGATTCTGACAGCACTAGACACCCTGGACATCAGACCCCTCCACCTCCGGGAGCCGGTGAGGGACCTACCACACCATCATACCCTCTGAGATCTGATGTTCAGGGTTGAGTGTGTAATATATCTTTGTGATGTGTTTATTGGAATTCCAGTTGTTCAGTTCATTACTTCTTTCTGTGTGTATAGATAGATCCTTCATCAGTGCAAAGTGCTTCTGTGGTTATAGGAAGTTAACTGTGTTTACATTAGAAAAGTGTCTGGCTCATTTCATGGTTCCAACACTCTGCACTGCAGTAACCTTCATCTACATATGAAATATATATGGAGTCTATAAGAAAGTGGAAACTGTTGCGGTTCAGGTCGCTGTCCTGCGGTGGAGATCAGCACCAACACCATCCACTGAATCTGCAGGCACTGGGCTACACCCAAGTACCAGTGTAGCTGAGCACCAGTGTACCTGAGCACCTGAGCACCAGTGTACCTGAGCACCAGTGTACCTGAGCACCTGAGCACCAGTGTACCTGAGCACCAGTGTACCTGAGCACCTGAGCACCAGTGTACCTGAGCACCTGAGCACCAGTGCACCTGAGCACCAGTGTACCTGAGCACCTGAGCACCAGTGCACCTGAGCACCAGTGTACCTGAGCACCTGAGCACTAGTGTACCTGAGCACCTGAGCACCAATGTACCTGAGCACCAGTGTACCTGAGCACCTGAGCACCAGTGTACCTGAGCACCTGAGCACCTGAGCACCAGTGTACCTGAGCACCTGAGCACCTGAGCACCAGTGTACCTGAGCACCTGAGCACCAGTGTACCTGAGCACCAGTGTACCTGAGCACCTGAGCACCAGTTTACCTGAGCACCTGAGCACCAGTGTACCTGAGCACCAGTGTACCTGAGCACCTGAGCACCAGTGTACCTGAGCACCAGTGTACCTGAGCACCTGAGCACCAGTGTACCTGAGCACCTGAGCACCAATGTACCTGAGCACCAGTGTACCTGAGCACCTGAGCACCAGTGTACCTGAGCACCAGTGTACCTGAGCACCTGAGCACCAGTGTACCTGAGCACCTGAGCACCTGAGCACCTGAGCACCAGTGTACCTGAGCACCTGAGCACCAGTGTACCTGAGCACCAGTGTACCTGAGCACCTGAGCACCAATGTACCTGAGCACCAGTGTACCTGAGCACCTGAGCACCTGAGCACCAGTGTACCTGAGCACCTGAGCACCAGTGTACCTGAGCACCAGTGTACCTGAGCACCTGAGCACCAGTTTACCTGAGCACCTGAGCACCAGTGTACCTGAGCACCAGTGTACCTGAGCACCTGAGCACCAGTGTACCTGAGCACCAGTGTACCTGAGCACCTGAGCACCAGTGTACCTGAGCACCTGAGCACCAATGTACCTGAGCACCAGTGTACCTGAGCACCTGAGCACCAGTGTACCTGAGCACCAGTGAGAGCACCAGCACCAGTGTACCTGAGCACCTGAGCACCAGTGTACCTGAGCACCTGAGCACCTGAGCCCCAGTGTACCTGTGCACCTGACCTGAGCACCTGAGCACCAGTGTACCTGAGCACCAGTGTACCTGAGCACCTGAGCACCAGTGTACCTGAGCACCTGAGCACCTGAGCACCAGTGTACCTGAGCACCTGAGCACCAGTGTACCTGAGCACCTGAGCACCTGAGCACCAGTGTACCTGAGCACCTGAGCACCTGAGCACCAGTGTACCTGAGCACCTGAGCACCTGAGCACCTGAGCACCAGTGTACCTGAGCACCTGAGCACCAGTGTACCTGAGCACCAGTGTACCTGAGCACCTGAGCACCAGTGTACCTGAGCACCTGAGCACCAGTGTACCTGAGCACCAGTGTACCTGAGCACCTGAGCACCAGTGTACCTGAGCACCTGAGCACCTGAGCACCAGTGTACCTGAGCACCTGAGCACCTGAGCACCAGTGTACCTGAGCACCTGAGCACCAGTGTACCTGAGCACCTGAGCATGGAAGGCTCATTTGGACACCTCCGAATTCCTCCTGCTGCAGCTCTCAGCGGCCACATCATCAGAACGGGAGAAGCACACCGTTGTCCTGGCAACACACGCATAAACGGCAACGCCAGCCTTGCTCACAGATGAGGTCGTGGACAGTGGGTCAGCAGCAGATGTTCTCTTGCTTCTCCCTTTCAGCGCTCCGTTACACTGGTACAGACTCATCTCTGTCCTAGAGCTGTACAGGTAATCTGACTTGTATGATCTTGAGGCTTATATATGGGTCAGCTCTTGTGTTAAAACCTCTGTGACCAAGATGCTGTGATTCGTGCTGTTCTTTTTCTGCTGTTCTGTTTGTGCTGTTCTTTTTCTGCTGTTCTTTTTCTGCTGTTCTGTTTCTGCTGTTCTGTTTGTGCTGTTCTTTTTCTGCTGTTCTTTTTCTGCTGTTCTGTTTGTGCTGTTCTGTTTGTGCTGTTCTGTTTGTGCTGTTGTGTTTCTGCTGTTCTTTTTCTGCTGTTCTGTTTGTGCTGTTCTGTTTCTGCTGTTCTTTTTCTGCTGTTCTGTTTGTGCTGTTCTTTTTCTGCTGTTCTTTTTCTGCTGTTCTTTTTCTGCTGTTCTGTTTGTGCTGTTCTGTTTGTGCTGTTGTGTTTCTGCTGTTCTTTTTCTGCTGTTCTGTTTGTGCTGTTGTGTTTCTGCTGTTCTTTTTCTGCTGTTCTTTTTCTGCTGTTCTGTTTCTGCTGTTCTTTTTCTGCTGTTCTGTTTGTGCTGTTGTGTTTCTGCTGTTCTTTTTCTGCTGTTCTGTTTCTGCTGTTCTTTTTCTGCTGTTCTGTTTGTGCTGTTGTGTTTCTGCTGTTCTTTTTCTGCTGTTCTGTTTGTGCTGTTCTTTTTCTGCTGTTCTGTTTCTGCTGTTCTGTTTCTGCTGTTCTGTTTCTGCTGTTCTTTTTCTGCTGTTCTGTTTGTGCTGTTGTGTTTCTGCTGTTCTTTTTCTGCTGTTCTTTTTCTGCTGTTCTTTTTCTGCTGTTCTGTTTGTGCTGTTCTGTTTGTGCTGTTGTGTTTCTGCTGTTCTTTTTCTGCTGTTCTGTTTGTGCTGTTCTTTTTCTGCTGTTCTTTTTCTGCTGTTCTTTTTCTGCTGTTCTGTTTGTGCTGTTCTGTTTGTGCTGTTGTGTTTCTGCTGTTCTTTTTCTGCTGTTCTGTTTGTGCTGTTGTGTTTCTGCTGTTCTTTTTCTGCTGTTCTTTTTCTGCTGTTCTGTTTCTGCTGTTCTTTTTCTGCTGTTCTGTTTGTGCTGTTGTGTTTCTGCTGTTCTTTTTCTGCTGTTCTGTTTCTGCTGTTCTTTTTCTGCTGTTCTGTTTGTGCTGTTGTGTTTCTGCTGTTCTTTTTCTGCTGTTCTGTTTGTGCTGTTCTTTTTCTGCTGTTCTGTTTCTGCTGTTCTGTTTCTGCTGTTCTGTTTCTGCTGTTCTTTTTCTGCTGTTCTGTTTGTGCTGTTGTGTTTCTGCTGTTCTTTTTCTGCTGTTCTGTTTCTGCTGTTCTTTTTCTGCTGTTCTGTTTGTGCTGTTCTGTTTGTGCTGTTGTGTTTCTGCTGTTCTTTTTCTGCTGTTCTGTTTGTCTGCTGTTGTGTTTCTGCTGTTCTTTTTCTGCTGTTCTTTTTCTGCTGTTCTGTTTCTGCTGTTCTTTTCTGCTGTTCTGTTTGTGCTGTTGTGTTTCTGCTGTTCTTTTTCTGCTGTTCTGTTTCTGCTGTTCTTTTTCTGCTGTTCTGTTTGTGCTGTTGTGTTTCTGCTGTTCTTTTTCTGCTGTTCTGTTTGTGCTGTTCTTTTTCTGCTGTTCTGTTTCTGCTGTTCTGTTTCTGCTGTTCTGTTTCTGCTGTTCTTTTTCTGCTGTTCTGTTTGTGCTGTTGTGTTTCTGCTGTTCTTTTTCTGCTGTTCTTTTTCTGCTGTTCTTTTTCTGCTGTTCTGTTTGTGCTGTTGTGTTTCTGCTGTTCTGTTTCTGCTGTTCTGTTTCTGCACTTTATCCTTATATCCACAGTTCCAAAGGTGATCGCAGTGGGTTTGAGTATGAGGGATTTGAGGATATTTTGTTGTTCTGGCATACAGAGCAGGAAGTGTGTCATCATATATTCTGTTCAATCATCATTACAGTTCACACGTAGCAGTAACTTCAGCATTAATGAACTGCTTCTTGGTGTTGACATGTTGTAATTCTTTATAAATAGTGTGAGTATTGCCACTGTGCTGTAGAAACGTACAATAACCTTCTAGTTTAAACCACAAAAGTCTGATAAAAACCACAAACACTTAACCAAACATCATCCATGTTGTTGAGCCCAGACTGTGTTGATTGTTTGACAGATCAGACAGTACAGACAAAACAAGACTGGAACCTTCATGTGTTGGTGATCTCATGGTCTAAAAGCCAATCTGGACAAGCCAATCTGGACCCACCAGACAGAAGCTAAGTTCAGGATGACTGCATGCAAACGTTCCTGGCGTCCCTCCTGTTGGTTCCAGAGGCCCCTGCCTGCCTGCTGGAGTTGTCCTGGTACTGCCCGGCCCGGTCCAGAGGACGTCGTGCAGCCTGTTCCTCTGGACACTCCCCAGAGCCTCGGGTACCTGTGACCCGTCTCGTTTCCTCAAGCCTCGGGTAGGTGTGACCCATCATAGTTCCACAAGGCTTCCAGTGACTTTGGCACCAGCCTATGGACCTATCACGATGACCCATATCGT